>OZ010714.1:13085090-13154843 GCA_963932345.1 Ophion ventricosus | reverse complement strand
CCGCCATTTTTAAACATAAAAAAAATCGCAATATTGAAAGATATGTACATGAAATTTTAATTACGAAGAATAAACAGTTTCGACAGAAAAAAGTCTCGAAAATTCGCCTACTATCTTCTGTCTAAAGGGATCTCCCCCCTTGACGAGGGAGTGTATATTGAATGTGGGGGAATATTCGGGAGTGATCATCCCGTTGCTGACCAATGAATCGAATAAAGTTAATCGATATTCCATGTTTATAGTCTGTCAATGGCTCCGGCAGATTTCCGTCTCGTTTTGTCCTCTCTCCTCTCTCTCTCTCTCTCTCTCTCTCTCTCTCTCTCTCTCTCTCTCTCTCTCGCTCTTTCTGTCGCATGTCTATAATTTTCGCGCTACAGAATTTCACAAATACACAGCATTCGAGGTCGAGGAGGAAGTGCAGCCCGAAATACCCTTCAGCATTTGAATACCGGAGATATATATCTATCGGTTTCCCTGCCTCTCCCCCTCTCGCCCTCACGTACAGTAGCATACAGAACAATGTGTATTATACGACGAAGTCATTGAGGCACCTGGTATAGTCGATTGAGCAGCGAGTGTATATCGGCTAAAAGAAACCAGAGATTTGCGAGTGAAACAAGATCCACCAAAATTTACAAATATCTATTCATAGCGTCCTTCAAGAGCCTTCTCTTAAGGCCTTAGGCCACTCTGGGACCTTCCAAAAATTGATTTTTTGTTTGTTAAAAATGTACCTTAGTATCTATAAAATTATATTCCAAAAGATTATGGGTGTGAAAAATCTCTAAGTACTCGATTTTCGAATTCTAGCTCAGCCCCTCTTGATTCATGTTGTGACTTTCTACTAACTTTAAACGCGTTTATCTCAAAACTACATTTTTCAAGTCGGCCGGACTCATAACTCAAATAAATTTCAACCGATTCACTTAAAATTTTAACTGTATATTTAGAATTACATTTTCTGAGGCACTACGCAGGAGTTTTTAAATTATATTGCATAGTTCCTTTTTTATAAAGCGTTTTATGACGATTTTCTCATGGCATTTTATACTTTTTGTTTTAGACATGCGCCATTTTGACAAAAAACAATATATCAAAAAATTCCTACGTACTTGTATAGCTATTCTTATATATAATTGAAAAAACATTAGTGTCTCATCATAACTCAAAAATTATAGGAGCTGTTGGTCCGGCCGTTGACCTTCCAGAAATAAAGGCGTCATCGGAAAAATGCTGCACATTCGCCATTTTTATATGTATCGCTGTGAAAAAATAATTTTGTATAGTCAATTCCGTGTATAATAAAACCCCTATTTTGTAATTCCAATTTATTTTATAGTTTCGCTGAAAAAAAATCACAAAATATGCCCTTTTTTGGGCTCTAGAGTGGCCTAAGGCCTTCATACGGGCACATCTGTAAATAAAAAGAGTCTCGAAAAGAATAAAATCGAGAAAACTCACTCGACATTTTCTTTCTCGACGTATGCATTCATATATGTATAGATATCCTTCGTAAATTTCTTCTCTCTTCCATTTTGTAGTATCAAAAACAAGTACTAAGAACAAAAAGCGCTCGCTTGTTTTTTAGTTCGTCCTCCGGAAATATCGAGTATGCTGCACCATCTTTTTTTTCCATCTCTCTCGCTCGGGCTTCCGCTATTGTCCATTATTTATGAACAACGCTATTCCGACCAGTACGCTCGGGCGGAAAAGCGTATGGGTATACTCGGGGGTATTGCGACGGAAGTTGACGTGTTGTGACTATTCCCCAGGGTTCCGTATTCAAGTAATTCGGTAACCTTATATTTATGCAAAAAAGATCCTCGAAGTATGTATGTTAGTCCGAAATACCAATATCTACATATAGACACCATAAAGTGGGGAGAACAAAAGCTTTGTTTCTATTCCTGCTCTTCAAAGAATATTATCAGGTACAATAATTAATTTATTCTATTTCCCTTTTTGTTAAAATTTTAATAACTAAACAATTTATTAGCAGCTTCAGAAATATTTTTTTTTCAATTCTGAATATCAATTTTTTTGTCCAAATAACAGTTATTGCAAAAATAACTTTTTTTCTTATAAGGTTGCCATATTTACAAGCCCATAATTATAAGGTGGCCATATGTTTTTTAAAGGTCTGGCGCGAATATTTCGCAAACGAGAAAAGTATAATATTTAATAATTTGGTAAATATTCGGAAGTGGGGCTCCTGCTAGAATCAGGTTAATTTTTTTCATATTTTTTTATGATCATAGAAGATGATACCAAGTAATATTATGACGTACATTATGAAAAATGTACGTTTAAAAAAACCGATTAAATCAGACACGTGGATACAAAATGCACATTTGACTCCAGAGAACCGTTGCATGTTCGTATCTCTGTACATTATATTGAACCTGGAAACTTTTTCCGGAAACATCATGCGCCGCTATAATAATATTAAGGATGATATTTTTTAACTACATTAAGGCAGTAGTCTGCTTTACAGGCTTCAAAAAATCGATTTTTCGTTTTTGTCTTAAATCTATTCCAAAACTATCCAAGAATATGTGTTCAAAATTTTAGAGGCCAATTCGACATATTTTCGAAGCTAGATCAGTTTTAGTGGCCGAGCGTCGAGCAGGTGCGAATGCTCGGGCAGAACTTTACAGCCCGTTTTCTCGAGTTTTCATTTTCACAAGTTTTGGAAAACGGTGCCGGCGATAGTAAAAACAATATATGTCCGATCGAAAAAAACCAAAGTGATCTAGCTTCAGTATTGAATTATCTTCTATTTGAACTAAAAAAGTTGGACAAAAGTACTATTTAAATTACTTGTTTTGCAACTTAAAGTGAATTTTTTTTTTCAAAAAAGTGAATTTTTTTTTCAAACTTCGAAAAAATTTGGAATTTCGTCATTTCTTCGGTATTTTTTTAGTTCATATAGAAAAGGAACTTATAAAAACTAAAAAAAAATTTGGTTCCACTGTTTCAGATGCATCGCACGACCTCCATCACCGGCACCGATTTACGAGTGCACACTCCAGGCGCCCCAGAAAAATCGTTACAACTTTGGCAAATTTCAATAATTTGTAATAATAAAAATTGTTTTTTAAAGCTTGAATATAATATACTATCGTCTCAAAATTTCGTTTACCGCAATCATTTCCTTCCCTTTCAAAAAAATTGTTGAAAAAACGCTTTTTTTTCGGCTCCTAAAGCAGACTACTGCCTTAAACCATTCAAACAAAAATTAGCCTGATTATAGCAGGAGCCCCGCTTCCTGGTTTTTCAAATCCTCTGAAACAAAGTGTAGCGCATTTTTGTGATGAGTAGTATTTGAGAAAAAATTAAGCATTATGGAAAGAAAATCAAAATTTTATTTCGTGTTCAGAAGAATGAAGATAATGAACTTCCAAATACAAAACACTTCTAAAAACTTGTTTTAAATTAAATTAAATTCCATTTATCCTCTTTAAAATGCATCTTTCATAATTTTTTTCTCTATGACGGAATACACGTAAAAAAGAATTTCAGGAGTGTTTCGTATTCGGAGTTTAATTATCTTCATTCTGCTATACTCAAAATGGAATTTTCATTTTTCTCCAAAATGCTTATTTTTTCTGAAAAAAAAACTACTTATCACAAAAATAGGCGATATTTATTTTCGAAGATCTGAAATACCGGGAAAAATATTTTTTCTCAGTCGGAAGAATTGCGCGCAAGACTTTTTAAAGAACATGACCACCTTATAATTGTCACTCTGTGTATACAGGGTGGTCCAATAACTATTAGCACCTTGGATATCTTCGAAACTATAAGGTTCACAGAAATATTTGCTGAAATGAAATTGCACAGTACGAAAGGGACCATCCGATAGCGATAATAGTTTTTTTTGCAGGTGGAGGTACTTCGGACATTTGAAGGTCAACTCCATTTTTTTTAATGGATCGGTATGTTTTTTTTCTGTACCATGAAAGAGGAGCTTAAAACGAGTTCAACGACCTATAACACAAGGTCATTGAAGGTCATAGAAAGTACAGAAAGGCGATGATACTTACAGTCTCGGTAGTAAATTAAATTACTACGTTTATAGTAAGATAAACGCCTTTCTGTACTTTCTATGACCTTCAACGACCTTATGTTATAGGTCGTTGAACTCGTTTTAAGCTCCTCTTTCATGATACAGGAAAAAAAAACGTACCGATCCATTTTAAAAAATGGAGTTGACCTTCAAATGTCCGAAGCACTTCCACCTGCAATAAAACTATTATCGCTATCGGATGGCCCCTTTCGTACTGTGCAATTTCATTTCGGCAAATATTTCTGTGAACCTTATACACGGAGAGAATTAAATGTTAAAAATTACCGTGCAGTAACGGTAACCAGATGACAACCCTGAAACTTCGCTTATTATTACTGAGTAAAAGACAGATTTTCACGAAAATAAAATAAAATTTCTTCTTCAGATAGAAAATTTTACCAGATTTTCTAGTAAATTTTGATGTGTTACAAAATACGCAAAACTTAAATTTTAAAAATATATAATATCAGCAAAATTTTACTGTGCATTTTATTATTTTATGCCTTTCAAAAATGTCTATAAAAAAGTATCGTCTTTATAACAGTTATTTTAAGATGTATTATAAAATTTAATGAGTGTTATAGGAAAATGTATTGTGCTCTCGGTAAAAATTATCGTGCGCGCTACCATTCTTGTATAGTAAAATTTTAGCTACGTATTTGAAATTTTCTGTAACGTGAGTTAAAAAAAAATTGTCGTATACGAATTATTATGCTTTTCTCACTTGTCACCACATTGAAATATATCACGGTAATCTTTACCGTGAAATTCACGACAAAAATTACTTTTTAATTCTCTCCGTGTAGTTTCGAAGATATCCAAGGTGCTAATAGTTATTGGACCAGCCTGTATATATATATATATATATATATATATATATAGAGGACCGCACACATATTTCGAGGGCAGTTGCATGCATATAATTACTAATTGCATTTTTCCATAAATTGCGTTATCCCGTACACATATTTCGAGGGCACTTGCATGCGAGATAAATACGCATTGAATTTTTCCCTGAATTGTGTTATTCGGTTCATTAATATGGAACTCCATTTCGCGTAGATTAAATGATTCCATGTTAATCGAGTTTATTCAAATAAGTATCCATTTGGTATGAATTGAGTAATTGGAAAAAAAATATCAGTTAAAAGCCCAAACCGGATGTATACAATACTGTGGAATAATGTGCTATATTACGTAACGCGTTGAGAATACGTTCCGGATCGTTAAAACGGGCAATAACGATATCCTGCGCGTTTTCTCTTATCGTACAATGCTAAAATTGATTTTATTGTAAGTTGTAAAAAAAAATGCTACCTCATAATACTGTCTGTAAATGCTACAGGATATCGGTATAAAAGCGGCTTCTTGCGAGCGCAAATAGGAATCATCGAAAAGTTTTATTGGCATCAAAAATGGTTGGGGAATAATGCTCGCGAGGTTCGAGAGAGAGGAGAGGAGAGAAACTATATACCTCGCGTATGCTCTCCGCGGTTTGTGTAGAAGCCCGTTTTGCGCGGTGATCTCTCGGGAGGAAGAGAGCTTTCGAGGTTAAAGCCGCATTCGGAAGGTTTCTACCAATTTTGTAAAGCTCCGGTAAAATGGTTGCCCATTTCGTGGCTATACTATGTGCGCACGAGCTACAACTTTGCGAGCTCGTGGAGAATTAACTGAATTCCGTCGAAGGTATAAAAGACGAAAAAAATTGTACTACAACACAATTTGAAGCGGTAAATGCGGCTGTTACATATACGGTGTACAAGTGTACACTCATCGAGTATTGAAAACTTTCCAACGATTCTCATTGGTCGAAGTGTTAGGAGTTCATATACGCGTACGATCAGCGGTCTCGAATGTTCTGCGGGAACGAAAACTTCTCCGGTCTCGCTCGTTGGCTTTTTTTTTTGTACTCATGAATGTTTATCGTTAAGTAGTACGAGTCAACATTGCGTCGGACCGTTTTTGTATTGCTGCTGGCGATCGATCTTTCGGTGATTCGTGAGAGAACAGGAGAGAGGGTGATAGACTTTTTCCGAGTTATATGTAGGATAGGGTGGTATAGGAGTATGCACCTAAGCTTCAAAGCGGTGAAAAAAAAACAAACAAATACATTTAACGAATCAATTTTTTTTATTGAAAAAATATCTAGTACCCTAATTAAATTATGAACGACAATTAGGAATCTCAATTTTTTTTTACACAACAAACTAAAAACTACAAAAAGAGATTTGCAAACTCTTAGACGTACGGACGTTTAAGAGTACGCACGAGAGCCGATAAGAGTACGCGAGCTTCGATCGACACATAAATCTCAAATAAAGTTGCCCACATTTGTATGAGAGTTGGGGAGCTGGAGAACTGGAGAGCTGGAGGGCTGAAGAACTGGAGAACTGAAGAGCTGGAGAGAGAGAGTTGGAGTGTCGGAGAGATGGAGAGTTGGAGAATTGGAGAGTCGTGAAGTTCGTAAAGTTCGCAAAGTTCGCACAGTTCGCGAAGTTCGTGAAGTTTTCGAAGTTCGTGAGGCTCGTGAAGTTCGAGAGTTCGTATCGCCCCAGAGATGTAGCTGGTGTGGATCTCTTCAGCCTCTTACGAAGCGTGGCTTCAGTCGCTTCCAATGAACGTGTAGCACCGCTCTTCTAGATTCACCATCATTAACTCGTTTCCTTGCATTTTTAAGATCCGTAATTGACCATAGACTTCGGTCGGTAGTCCGTTTTCTTCGGGACATGTTGAAAGTAAAAAAAAACATAATCTTTAACAACAGTCGTATAAGAGTACGCGCGTACTCCTACACACCTACGCACTGCGTACTCTTATACGGCCTACACATTGTTAACAAACATGACTGTTACTGCCATTTATTGATGAGATGCGAATTTTCTTTCATTTTGAACAATAACCTTAGTAAGCCGGCGTATGAAATTAATAGTTGTTTTTGAAGAAAGGAAATTATGTTTCGTACTTGTAATGCTTTGAAAATGTCAAAAATAAATAAAAAATTGCAACCAAAACTTCAAACTTACCTGACCTCTCCGTTTTATTGGACATTGGATTTTTTCTTTGTCACACACACTTACCCTGTTAGGCGGTCCAAACACAACAAAAGTTAGCTTCCATTAGCAAACCGTTTCGTCCGTGGCGTAACTGTGTACTTTTATCGCCCGCGTACTCCTATACCACCTTACCCTGATTTTAAGGGGTCTGGATAAGCTTGAAATTTCGGAAATATATTTTTTTTATTGCCTGCGGTTTCAATATTAATTTTGCTCATCGCTAATTGTAATTTAATATATATATATATATATATATTTGTTTAATCTCCAAATCGATTCGTCTGGTCCACTTCAAATTCGGATTTTAATATCTTCATCCATTTGTTACTAACAAATTATTAAACTTGTTTTTTTTGCCTAAGAACGAACTTTTTTCTCCAGCTTGCCACTCCCGTAATTTCGGAAATTTCCAAAAAGTATCCGGTCATACGAATGTTTTGTTATTATTATATATACTAAACGTACACGGAGAGAATTAAATGTTAAAAATTACCGTGCAGTAACGGTAACCAGATGACAACCCTGAAACTTCGCTTATTATTACTGAGTAAAACACAGATTTTCACGAAAATAAAATAAAATTTCTTCTTCAGATAGAAAATTTTACCAGATTTTCTAGTAAATTTTGATGTGTAACAAAATACACAAAACTTAAATTAAAAAAATATATAATATTAGCGAAATTTTACTGTGCATCTTATTATTTTATGCCTTTCAAAAATGTCTATAAAAAAGTATCGTCTTTATAACAGTTATTTTAAGATTTATTATAAAATTTAATGAGTGTTATAGGAAAATGTATTGTGCTCTCGGTAAAAATTATCGTGCGCGCTACCCTTCTTGTACAGTAAAATTTTAGCTACGGATATGAAATTTTCTGCAACGTGAATTAAAAAAAAACTTGTCGCATACGAATTATTATGCTTTTCTCACTTGTCACCACATTGAAATATATCACGGTAATTTTTACCGTGAAATTCACGACAAAAATTACTTTTTAATTCTCTCCGTGTATATTTTTGTTATTATTTGTAAACCTCGTACAATATAACTCAAAAACTAGCTGAACGATTATTTGTAAATTTTGAAAACTTTTTGATAACATAATTACCGTCTATGTGAACCTAACGTTCATTGAAAATTATTTTAAAGAACTAGTTTTTCATTGACGAAATACTGTCTTAAAAATTTCATGAAGAATAGAATATTTTTTTAAACATAATTATTCAAAGTTTCACTTGTCATTGGATTTTTAGGTTCGCATAGAGTGTATGGGTTTTAGAAATCTAAAACTTTTTGGTTCTAATATTTAAGATCAATGCACCAGACACTAGGTTGTACGCCATGAAATAACAGGCGACAACCGTCTCTAAAGCAAGTGTCGTACAGCTGCCAAAAAGTATCCGGCCATACGAAAGTTTTATTATTGTATACTAAACGTATATTTAAAAATTTTCATTTTAGATCACCTCAGTTACCAGAACCGCATCTACACAGCTTGGCCTTGCGGGAACTGCGGTACTTTGCTTAAATTATAATAACTTCATTGTTCAACAATATTTTTTAATAAAAGAGAAACTCAAACTTATCAAGACTATGTATTAACGGTGTTTAAAATCCCGAAACTCTCGTCAGAAGCAAATATTAAAAACTGTTCTTTTTGCTAGGCTTCAACCTTATGCAGTACCCTTAACGCTTGAAGTTTCCGGTACTAAATACCGTATTATAATATATTTAAACGCGGGGAAGCCAGACAAAGTTAACTTCAAGGCTCATAATAAACGCATTGTTCGATCGCTCGTTATTCCCTCATCCCGATAGCGAAAAGTCCGACGAGATAACTCGCACTCTTCGACAAAGTTCCTCACGCTTACGCGAATTCTACAGCCGGATATACCTTTAGTGTAAAATTTTGTTCTCGATGAAGAAAATACATCGCCGTATTGAACTTCATCGTTCATCACTTATCACGTGATTGAACTTTATTTTCAACGAATGGTCACGTGGTGTGTACAGCACTGCAATTGTAAATAAGAACTCAATTGACGAGCAAATCTCTACCGTTGTTTTTGCCATAAATACGAAATAAAGAAAATTTATGTGAGTGGGGATAAAGTGCCACATTCTTAGTTTTGCTTTTCTGGTGGAGATTAAATGATAATTGTGAGTTTATTTGCGTTTTTTTCAATGCTATATTAGTCGTTTGTAGTTGAGATTAAATATCTAGCATTATTATGATTATTATTATTACAATTATTACTGTTATAATTGCCAATCTAGATATTCATCATAAGCAACAGATTTTCAGACGTCGATCATGAGGGAAAGACATCATGAGATTGGTCGAACTTTTAAATCGATTGTTTTATAAAAGCTTATTTGGCGATGGATACTCACTCGAGTAAATTCTCATCGGATCCTTCCGTCCTCTGTTGGTAGGTGTCTTCGTCCCTGCGCCAGGTTGAAAAAAGGGGTGCGTGTGTGTTTGAAACAATTATAATAGATTAATATCAGCTGATAGATCTAGATAATAGAAAAACTAAATAAAATATGGATAATGAACAACTTATTATCTATTGTGTATATCATGGATCATAGATAACAGATAATTGCTAACGTATTATTTATGTCTTCTGACATGCAATATCGAGATAAAAGATAAATAATAGATACAGTACTGGACAAAAAAGTACGCACTAGTCGAAATTTCTTTCCCCATCAAAATTTACATAGCGGACTCAAAAATAAAGGTAATTGAATTTTCCAAGTGGCGTTTTACAGAGGACAAGTTTACCTTTATTTATCTTTTTTAGAAAATTCTCTATGATTTTTTTTCGCCCCGGTGCGCACTTTTGAACGTGGCCATTTTTCGGCTATTTTTTGGCCGTCGAAAATTAACTGCAAAGTTTGTGGAACATTTTTTCCTCGGTTTTTTTTATGGAAAACTCAAAACGAATATCAAAATCGATATTTTTATTTTTTTAGACAGTCTCGTACGATTTTTTTTCGCCCTAGTATTGCATTTTTAGCTAAAAATGACATGTTTTAGAAAAAAAGGCGTTATCGAAGAACTATAGGGTTTCAGGGGAAATCTCAAGAAGGTAAAAAGTTGCATGGATTCACACTGGAGTGGCTAGAATTTTTTCAGAATTTTTCTTGCACTTTTTTAAAAACATTTTTGGTTGGAACTTTGATGAGTGGAGAAGCTCCACTTGGGAATTATGGGGTCTAGGACAATTAAGAAAGGAAATTTGTTTACATTTTCATTTTTAATTAACTACAATTTTTCTAGATGTCTTTTTTTATTTTTGAAAATTAAAATAAAAGAATGAACAATTCTAAAAAAAATGTTGTTAATTAAAAATGAATATGTAAAGAAATTTCGTTTCTCAATATATTGTCCTAGACCCCTTAATTCCCAAGTGGAGCCTCTCCACTCATCAAAGTTCCAACCAAAAATGGTAAAAAAAATGTCAAAAAAAATTCTGAAAAAATTCTACCCACTCCAGTGTGAACCCATGCAACGTTTTACCCTCTTGACATTTCCTCTGAAACCCTATAGTTCTTCGATGACGCCTTTTTTTCTGAAACATATCTTTTTTAGCTGAAAATGCAAGACTGGGGCGAAAAAAAATCGTACGAGACTTTCTAAAAAATAAAAATGTAGGTTTTGATATCCTTTTTAAGTTTACCATAGAAAAAACCGAGGAAAAAATTTTCTACAAAGTTTGCCACGTTCAAAAGTGCGGACCGGGGCGAAAAAAAATCGTAGAGAATTTTCTAAAAAAAGCAAATTAAAGATAAATTTGTCCTTTTTAAAACGCCACTTGGGAAATTCAATTACCTTTATTTTTGAGTCCGCTATCTAAATTTTAGTGCGCTAAGAAATTTCGACTAGTGCGTACTTTTTTTGTCCAGTACTGTAATAGATTATAGATAAGATAAATAAAAGATAATATATAGTAGATAAGATGAATAATAGATTATTTAATTAATAGATAAATTTAAGAACTTTACTTAATAGATGGTAGATAAGATAAATAATAGATAATAGACCATAGAGAATGGAAAAGAAGTGATCGATGATAGATAATAGATGATAGATAATTGAGGATAACAGATTATATCTAATCGATAACGAATTATGGATAAAAGATAATAAAAATAATGATAATTATTATTACGTCACTATACATATTTGTACATATGGCTGTTTTTGTTTTTTCGCTTCTTGGGCGAGTTTGCCCCGTTCTCGTTCGCCGGGAATCTCTACGTTCATCGTATATACGACTATTCAACTATGTACGGTGTGCGTAAAACTTACCCGAACTGTTTATCCCGTGTTTAACGTCAGCCTCGGGACCATAAGTGGTAAATAGTCCCATTAACACCAGAAGTACTATTTGCGTGGCGAAAAGCAACAGCACTTGGCGCCTCGTCCCATTGCCAACACTTTCCTGCTAAATTCCTTAATTTTCAACGTCGTGACTTAAACAATAAATTTAGTGCCCCTATCGCATAAATTCAGCACAATTTCACGACGAAAAAACAGCACATTTCCGACGTTATTGATCATCTCACCTTTGACATTTCGTAGCCTCTTCCTCGATTATTCGTTCGATCGAAAAGTTACTTTAGATCCGTAATTACGGGTCCATCAATTTGAGATTGTAGCACGAAAGTTCACGGCGCTTCACGATCTAATGAAAAATATACGCGTTTTCACTTTTGAATCGCTCACACAATACGTTAATTCTTTTTTTCTCCACAATTTTTGTATCAGTTGACAAAGTTTTTTTTTTCTTTCTACCCAATGTTAGCTCGAAAAATCAAAGAGCAGTACGTGCGCGTACTTTTTTTTTTCACTGAATTACGCTCGTCGTGCGGCCACTTGTGTTTCGTCCTCGTGGTTATGCATTTACAAATCACCCCACAGCGGATATACGCTATTTCGTTAATCCCGATGCCTTTGACATTACAGCCGGTATCCCGTATCGAGCCATCGCGAAGTGTACTCTCGGTGCACACTAC
Source organism: Ophion ventricosus (assembly GCA_963932345.1). Taxonomy (NCBI): domain Eukaryota; kingdom Metazoa; phylum Arthropoda; class Insecta; order Hymenoptera; family Ichneumonidae; genus Ophion; species Ophion ventricosus. Next base: position 13,142,690 of record OZ010714.1, on the reverse strand, counting down.
GTGTGCGCTACTAGCGATAAACGAGCTCGTGCCTTCGTAATATCTACTACGCTTCTATTTCTATGTATAAGTATGTGCGAGGCTTTCCGAAGATCTAACGGAAAAATCCGCGACCCACGGATTTGGTACACGACTCTTATTTACCTTCTTTTACGTCTCACGCGTGTCGGCCGTTTCAGAACTTTTTTAACCGATCATTTTTTAATAATAATTTTCCAAATTTACAATGCGCGTAACCTGAGATCGTGGTGAAATTTTTGAGGATTAAAAAACTGCATTGAGAACAAGGCACGTGGCGATTGCGAGGACGAAAAAAATGATGTTTGAAAATTGCAACGAAGGCGAAGATCGCTACCATTTGGCCTGAAACGTACATGTATTATTGCGAAATTTGTGGCACTGTATGAAAAAAAAATAGTGAGTGTGGAAATAGGCAAAAAGTTTCTTTGTTTTATGTTCTATTTTCTCGAGAAAATACACGGAGAGAATTAAATGTTAAAAATTACCGTGCAGTAACGGTAACCGGATGACAACCCTGAAACTTCGCTTATTATTACTGAGTAAAACAGAGATTTTCACGAAAATAAAATAAAATTTCTTCTTCAGATAGAAAATTTTACCAGATTTTCTAGTAAATTTTGATGTGTAACAAAATACGCAAAACTTAAATTTAAAAAATATATAATATCAGCGAAATTTTACTGTGCATTTTATTATTTTATGCCTTTCAAAAATGTCTATAAAAAAGTATCGTCTTTATAACAGTTATTTTAAGATTTATTATAAAATTTAATGAGTGTTATAGGAAAACGTATTGTGCTCTCGGTAAAAATTATCGTGCGCGCTACCCTTCTTGTATAGTAAAATTTTAGCTACGTATTTGAAATTTTCTGTAACGTGAGTAAAAAAAAACTTGTCGCATACGAATTATTATATTTTTCTCACTTGTCACCACATTGAAATATATCACGGTAATTTTTACCGTGAAATTCACGGCAAAAATTACTTTTTAATTCTCTCCGTGTATGATTTGTGCATGTAAAAGGGAATTATGGTCCTGACGAAATCATTGAATTGAAATAATATTATATATTCATCATATTGATGCAGAGTCAGGCTAGATTGATCATAGTTGAAAGGCAGACAATGTAATTACGTGCATAAATTTGATCAATTTTATTCAGTGCCCTGTCACAAACCAAATATTATATGCGTAAAAAAATTGTTTCGGTTCATGTGAGCTTTCGGTAATGCAATTCGTTCGCTATGCGGTAATTATATTTCACATTTAATGACTTTAAACGTGAAATTTCGCGAATTACATTCCACCGAGATGGTTAAACCTAACGAATAAATTCCTCGTCGCGGAGGTATTCGTCTCGTCGGAAGGCAGTGCCCAACAAAAACTATGATAATTCACGGCGGAATTTGTACGCTTGTTATCTCCCCGATTGTACGAGATTTCAATCTTGCAGGTACTTCGAGCGTGCGCTCACGATTGTACAAAGCGATATATACGTTTGACCCCTTTTTCGATCATCCTCTCGTCTCATCACGACCGTAACTTCTGAATTTTTATTTGATTTGATTAAAATGTTTTTTTTTTGCATACAGGGTAATTTCGGAGGCGTTGGACATAAGGGAAAGATGGTCAATAGACATTTTTCATAGAACCACTCATTAGGTGTCCCCTATTACTACTTAACTTGTTTTTCATCGTGTGCAGATGCAAGTGTACGAGCAAAAGTTTAGCGAAAAAGAAAAGAAAAAGTAAGTTAAATCCTTCTTAATTGTTTTGTCTACTGCTAAATTTTTTAAAGGGTTCATGTTTTACATTGTGGTGATTCCTTTTTGTAAAAAGGTTATTTTTGTATTTCTTGAATAGTTCACTAGCAGTGTTTTTTTATATCCTCAAGATTTCTCATGTATTGTTCCTATGTGTTTACATATTAGATGTGACCATCGCTACCGAAAGATTAGGAGATTGCCACGACCAGTCGGTATATGATGGCCATACTCGTGATATAATCAAATTTATTTTTTCTACATCTATTTTGGATGCCTACTAAGTACAAGAGAAAAGCAATTGCTCTGCGAGAGAACTGGACTGAAGATTCATTAAAAGCAGCTATTAATCCTGTGAAAAATGATGGATTGTCGGTTCGTGCGCTTGGTAGGACTTATAAACGGGCTAAGGAAGTTGGTATACTCCCGAGTGGAAAATACAACTCATCACCGCCTAGCCCTGAGCTAGTAAAATTATACTTTAAATCGCAACTAGCTAACCGTTTTACCTAACAACTATAACGCATTCGTCGTCTAGTAACCGGGTACAGAAAATTAGGCGGTGACAGGATAAAAAAATCTCACAGCTGGAGAATATTTCTTATCCAATTATGACGGATTTAGTTTTTTTTTCAAGTCGCTGGTCGCTAGACGTGTTACAAACCTGGGCGATAAATAATGTGCAAACGTTTTTTCGCACATTATTTGGGTCACTATGCAATGTCACGATTTTCTGTGTCATCTGCCAATTATGATTATCATAAAGGGTGTCTCAAAATGACCTGACATTATAAATTGCGCGCCATTTTTTTTTGTGGCGAACATAGAGTATTAATATTTGACAACTGGCATCAGGACGTATTGAGGTTTAGTCATGAAGAATTGCACCATCGAGCAACGCATAGAAATTGTGAAATTCACTGCGGAACAATGCAGTTATTGGAGATGAAGTTTCATGGTCGTGGTATCTCGCGCCGCGGCGATGTGAATTGGACACTAAGATCGTGCGATTTGACGCCATTGGACTTCTTGCTTTGAGGTTTCCTGAAAGGAAAAGTGTATGCCAATGATCCACAGACCATTCCGGAGGTCAAGGAAGCAATTGGATGCACCGTCAATGAAATTAGTCCGCAATTATACCAAAATGTTATTGAAAATTTTGTCAAAAGACTGAACGTTTGCAAATAGGGACGAGGCGGCCATTTATTGGATATCGTGTTCCACACATGACCTCCATGTTTGTCCCTTATATTAAAAATATTCGTACTTTTCAAATAAATAATATGTTTTATTAATAAATTAAAATGTCAGTTCATTTTGAGACACCCTTTATTTGTACTGCAAATATATGAATTGATTAATTTGAAATTATATCGGGAAAACACTTACGTATGAATAAGCGTGAATCTATGACGCTATCCATTGAGCCAGTTCTACTTGGTTAATTTATTAATTACGCATCGTTCACATATCGTACCATCCAAAATTTGTGTTATTGAGAAATGGTCAGATTAACAAATGTAAATAACATTATCGAATCGATTGCTTTTTTTTGCATTGAGAGCTATATTCGTATTGAAGTTCATAACCGGAATTTATATTTGTCCAAACATTCACTCTGGCGAGTGACGAAGTCATGAGCATGATGTTACTGCAACGAATGCTATCCATTATATAAACTACTAAAAACGATATAAGCATTATATAAACTAATCACGATCAACTGGGTAGTGACTAATCAAAGCGAATATAGTCGCAGTTGACTAGTGTTGGCTAAGTCATCGCGAGATACCCACTTGAGGACTTTTTTTTCATTCGCAACGCCCTCTGTAACTGAAATTACTTAGGCAGCCATGATCCAATCGCTCGATGGAACTGCATGTAGTCACATAACCTCACTTTGTCATTTGTGACCATCATTGGCTAGCCAGGTATGACTTAGTCATTAGGTGGTATTTTTATCGCAAGACATCTGTAATCAAGTTCGGCTAGGCAGTGACTAGCCAAACGGTGAATACCTGCAATAAACTAGTGTTGGATAGATTGTGGCGAGATACCCAATTGAGAATTTTGTTAATTCGAAACGCTATTTGAAACTCAAGTTAGCCAGCTAGCCACAAATCATTCGCTAGATGTAATCACCAAACCTCACTTTGTCATTCGTAACCATGCCCGTGCAGAAATTTGTTGGGGTGTCTCCAGATCCTACCACATTCCTATAGGGTTATTGACAGGAACACCGCACGTATGGAGTCCACATTGGAATCCAGGTGGATTCCGTGCTATTTGCCGATTCATGTTCTTTAAGAATTTTTTATTTGGAATTCTCAACCGAAATTTGTTGAATATCGAAAAAAAACGATTTTTTTGTGATTCCGTGCACAAGTTTGTTGGCACTGACATCTTTCTAGGGATTTGTTAGGGACGCTGCACATAGGGAGTTCTCATTAGGATCCAATTCGAATTTCCACTGTTTCTCGTCGTTTGAGAATTCCTACCACGTTCGAGCGGAAAATATGTGAAAAGTAGCGTGAAAAAAACTCGGCGTGTTGAAACATAACATGCATGCTTCGTGGGCATATACGTGTGTGTGTCTGTGTGCTGATATTATGACAAAGTGCAGTAAAATAAATAACAAACGATAATTACAGTGGATTTTCAGTGATGTCATTTTTATACTTTTTTAAGATAAGATTCATACTTTTATCAAAATTCACTCATTTTGTATATCTATATAAACTGTTTAGAAAATTCAACGTACATGATGCGATAAGATCCATCAAGAATCGTATCGGATTCTGTTCGATAATGTGGCAATTCTTTGGGATTTAAATTGGATTTGTACATTGGATTTCAATGGGGAATCCTGATTAGAATCCAATGAACGAGCGTGACGTTTTGGTATAGGGATCCAATGCGATTACCCATTGGATCCCTATTAGAAAGTAGTGACAAGTATGGGAATCCAATTGGATACCTTCGAAAATTTCTGCACGGGTGATTGATCAGGTCAATACGGTCAAGTTACTAGGTGGCAAAGACAATCGATTGGGCAGTGAATAGACAAGAGCTGGATAACAAAACCTTCAGACTATTACTAGCTCATAGCGAGGCAGTTATTATTCAGTTCGTATGAGCTCAATTGGGCGAGTCAGTTACTAGCACGTAATCCAGGCAGGCTAGCACAATTTCTACTCGGGCTATTAACATCTAATGAACACATTGGGTTAAGAAAATGTAAGGAATAGTCGAAAAAATTGAAAGACCAAAAAACAATTGACAGTAAAATAAATAAAAAAGAAAACCAGATTGGCCAGTCAGGAAAAATGACCACAATGAAAGGTACTGTAAAAAGAAAAGCAATTAGAAGGATATCTGAGAGTAGTGACGATGACGAAGAACCAGTATTTTGCGATTTATCAGATGAAGATGTGAGTACAGAAGAGTACGCGGACGCGGAGTAAGATATTATGAACCTCGTTTCATCGAAAACTGGCTTCAGTGCATAGCGTGTCAACTTTGGGTACACGAAAATTGTACGTAATTCGATGATATGTATTCTAGATGTGGCCAGAAAAAAATGTAAGAATCAAGACATAAAACCAAAAAGTAAAAATAAGAATTTGTTTTATTTTTGTAAATTATCTTCAAGTTAAACGTTCAAAGTTTAATTACATGTAGAAATAAGCAAAGAAACGTCTGTACTTTTATTTTGACAGATCCTTGAAAAAACTGTGGCCAATTACCCCCGACTTACCCTAGGTGGATCGATTATTTTCTGCACTTTTTCTCGCAACGGTAGAGCAATATTTCACAGATTTTTCTGTATTAATTATGAAGAAATATATTACCGATATCTCCTGATCAATTATCACATGGATAGAACTAGATCGACAGGATGGAAAAGTACGCCAGACATGTGTAGGAGAGTAAGAAATTCGAAGGAAACTCGGTATGGCTTGAGTTTGAAACGGAGCAAATAAAAATAAAAAAGAAGAGCCACTTGAACTTTATCGTCGATTCTCGATTGAATTTCAAAGTCGTGCAGTTTGCAAATTTTTTTGTCCCTATCGTCGAATCGATTCGTACGCTTTTTCCCCGAGCGTGTCAGCAACGCGAAGAAAATTTCATCCCCGCGCGATACGAGTTCCCTGAAGTTCGAACGTTACAGTTTTATTCTCACGTTTATCTCGTTCGGCGGACAGGAATAAACTCAGTTTTTCTTGCGAGACTTTGGCGTGTCGACTGCGATAGATTGATCGGGCTCGCGCGCGGTTCGATTATATTGGCCACTCGATTGTCGGGATTGAATCACGACAAAATTGAGGCTACGGAGAATACGCGCGCATCGTGAAACCTACTGCAGCGTTCCCTATCTCGCGAGTTCACAAACACGTGCATTAAATATCGCTCAAAGGACATTTGGATGCACGCGGTGCTTGCGTCTATCGACTTTTTGCCGAAGCATGTACGAGCATTGATTCAATAATGCACCGTAGATGATGTTTGGAGACGTAACCCAAGTAAACTTTCGTGAATATTTTAAGGTAAAGTGAAACACGAATAATGTGGAACATGAATAACATTTTCGAACATTTTTCCGGAGCTGGTTAAGGAATTCCTTTCACAAACCAAAAATTAACTCATTTTCGTCGCGAATTAAAAAAAAAATTAGTGTACTGATAAAATTTCAAGTCAAGTTATCAAACTTTTAAGAAAAAAATTATGACTGTAAAAATCGTCTAATTTTTCCAGTCACCTTATGGAGATGACATGCTGGCTACATTTATATCTGATAATTTATATACCGTGGATTGGGGTTACTTTGATCAATTTTGAAATGAAAATCAATATATCTCTTTAAATAATATCGTAAAAAAATTGTTTAAAATGGGAACATCAACTTTTATCAGTCTTTTTATCTTCCAAATTACAATTTAAAATATTTAAAAATAAATGAGAAATAAAAAATTATTCGTCATCAAAATTATACTGGGAGTGGGGTTACTTTGATACCGGCTTTTTTCTTAATGAGAATCGGAAGTAAAATAAATAAAGTAAAATAAAAGAGGAAGGAGCATTTTTCCTAAAGAAGAAAAAAAAACGCTCAACGGGATCGAAAGTTACAACGATTTTTATTGTTTTGGGGTGACTTTGATCGAACAAATATTACACCTCTACTTTTCAAAATCATCTTTATTGATAAACAACTGTTGTTTATAATTATTTATTCCCTAACACATCCATAAACTTTGAAACATTAAAAAACTAGGAAAAAACAAGTTGTAAGATAGGTAACATACTTTTGTCTACCTAGGTAATCTAAATCACAAAAAGAGATCAAATTGTTCATTAAGAACATTTCTTAACCTACAATTCTGCAACATTAATATCAAATGGGAATTCAACATAATCATTTTTATCGATAGGTTTCGGCAAGAATGATACTATATCAATGTTATCGATTTCAGATATATCTCCTTTAATTCTCTTGAATGTTGTTTTACTTCCAGCTGATTTGAAACCTTCCACCAGCGAAGGGTCTGATTCCATTATTTGGCAAACGTACTTGTACGTTTTTTTTTTGCCACGACTGAGAATACTGAGAATACTCCGAGACTATCAATAAAGATAATACGTGGGGTGAAATTGATCAGTGATCAATGTTACCCCGTCGGAGCGATCAAAGACACTCCAACGAAACATCTGCGACCCATAAAATATATTTTTGAGGATATGCCACACAACAAAGCATAATGGTGTAGTTTAATAAACATCTGACAAGTCGATTGAAGTTATTCGAGCATAAAGAATAGTTTAAATACATTACTTATGTTTTTTATACTTTCACGGTCACTTAAATCCGTTCGTTCGTGCTGCGTCTGAATGATGACATAAAGAGACATTCAGGCTTGCCAACCCGGAAAAAATAGCTTTTGGTCGCTTTCAGGAACTTCGTAATTTGAATTTGAAAATAAAACAAAGTTTTTATCAAAGTAAACCCACGAATCAAAGTAACCCCAATCCACGGTACTAAATAATGCTAGATGTCTGATAAGAACTGCTCTAAGCATGGAAAACCTTCTGAAGATTCCCTAACGACAATAAAAACAGGGGGTCACTGAATGTTTGAAGAATATATCAATTACTAACTTTCACCCGCAGCTTCGCCCGCGTGGAATGTAAGATATACAAAATTTATTAACAGTTGCACTTTTTAATAGGGGTTGGTCTAAAAATTCCTAAGTCATGCGTTTTATTACTTGTTTTGAAGAATATTTATATCGAGTTTCAAGTTGATACACGCAAAGAATACAATATTTTCCAAACAAACTTTTACATTCCATTTAATCATTTTCGGGGTTGATTTTCGAAAAATTCTTTCTTGGTGCACCTCTACACCTTCTAAGGAACATATCGTCCAAATTTCATGTTTCTATCTTCAGCGGTTTAAGGGGTTACAACACCCTGAAATTTTTGAAAAATCGATTTTTTGTTTTTATTTTTTTCTCACAGATTGAACCTTAAAGAAAATTTTAAGCTGAATGCGAAGTCTGTACCTAAAATATTAACAAAGATATTAATTTTTTTCTACCGCACTGTGCAGCATACCCTTAGATAGATTCACCCCTTGCTTCTATGAAACTAGTACCCGCGCATAGATTTCTTCTTAGAACCTCCGATTCCACTGTCAATTGCAGGTTTAGGAGGATATAATCAAAACTGTAACGAAAGCATAAAGGCTATGCTATGGAAAATCGCACCGAAAGCAAGTTTCAGTGGTATGAAAGTAATTGAAATAGCTACTTAAAACAACGTCCCATAAGATCGCATGCAAATCTACTGCGAATTAAAAGTGTTATAATACTTCATCGAGTTGATGGATCGACCCCAAATTTTGGATACAGCCTCAGAACAAAAGACGTAAAAATGCATTAATTTTTTATAGCCGTAGCAGCATCTCTGTATGACTCGCATACATTTTTACTCAAGTCAAGTGCTATTAAAACGATATCGATAAGAAATAGCGTACAATCACTATAGGATTCGTCCCAATGACAGTGCAAAAAAAAATCAAAAGCCAACACTCTTCGACGGAACGTTCACTGTGGAAACAAAACGTCGGCAAAACTTCGTGGCGAACTGAGCCGGCATGTCTATCCGTCGTTTATATCAACTCATGGGCACGGTTTCAAATTAGCAACAATTGGCCTTTGGAGCTACTCGGTTTTCTATGCGGTGGAGCGACCGCAAGGCGAATCTTCCTTGGTTCGTACGGATGGGCCAGGGCAAATAGATTTTTTCTCTTCTCGCGCATGCCGCGGATCTCGGTAAGTGCTTCTCTCATTTTCATCAGGGAGTCAATGTATATATGCGCGCAGGAAAAATGAAGCCCCGGGAAAAACACGTCGGAGTCTGGCAATTAACGGGGAATAGAGAGAAGACTAATTGAAAGTGGTGAATATAGTTCAATCTTGCACGCAAACAAAAAAAAAACGAGGATAGAAACGTTCAATTAGGATTTATCGTGTGTCCGTGGACTGCGTGGAGTTAATCGCTGTTGAAAACCATCACGGTAATTAGACTCGCGGATTGACATTCTCTCGTATACATCCAAAGCTCTCTCAACGAGAGAATTCAAATCTCTACATTTTCTTTAACATACCTTCCGCAAATAAAATAGGGTTCGGTGGCAAGTCCCGTCCCATTTTCAATGTCGTGGGTGTAAATAATAAATAAATGTATAAATAATAAGTAAATGTGTAAATAATAAATAAATGTACGTACCAGTGAGATGCAAAATAAAATTTGTCTCTCATCTACTAAATCCACGGTTGAAAAATTTAATTTAAAACTTGAAATAATTCATGAAAACGGCATACAGCAAGTACTTCAAGGAAAATTAATGCAGTTACTGTGAAGTGATCGGGAAAAAATGACAAAAATAGTTTTGATTTTCACAGAATGTTTCATCCCTCATATTTTCAACGATATTCGAAAAGTAAATGAGTTTCCAGTAAGATTTTTCAATTAGGTTATAAAGTAATTTTTTTTCTTTATTTAATGCTTTCATTGATCATGTGTGACTTAAATAACACTTTTTTAAAAAATAATTAACAAAGTTAGTTTCTATTCGGCTCGGCAAAAACGCGCCGAACCTATCCGAAGTTACCCGAACGCGCTGTGACGTCACAATGTTATAGACTGTATACGAAGTACTCGTGTAGTGCGAGTATTAGGTTCTTAAAAACGAAATAGGGTCGATTTATTTTTCTGAAATTGTGCTTTTGTAATAAAAAAAAACACAATGTCAAAGGCGTTTTCGTTTTAAATAGTTCTAGAGATAATTATCAATGGTTTTTGGTACAGTGAAAATTCAAATCGTAGGCGCTGACGCGAAACGCCACATTATTGGCGCTCGCGCTTGTGACATCATGATGTTATAAACTATGGAATTATAGGTTATGCCGCTTACGCTATACCGTATACCGGCTTTGAAATCGTGACGTCACAAGCGCGAGTGCAATTGCATGGCGTTTCGTATCAGCGTCTACGATTTGAATTTTCGTAGTACCAATAATTATTAATAATTATTTTTGCAACCATTAAAAAAGAAAGCTCCTTTGCCGTGCTATTTTTTTAAATTACAAACCAGAATTCCAGAAAAATTAATCGATCCCTTTTTGTTTCCAACAATCTAATACTCGTACTACACGAGTAGTTTGTATACAGACTATAATATTGTGACGTCACAGCGCGTTCGGGTAGCTTCGGAAATGTTCGGCGCACTTTTGGATAGACGAATAAAATCAAAGTTTCAAAATGCTATATCTTTGTTAATTGTTAAAAAAAATTACTTTTGTTATAAAAACCGCACATGATCTTCACAATGAAAAAAAAATTTAATAACGTTATTGCGTGTCTAATTAGTGAGCTATCCAACTTCAGTGCATTGTTCGACGCGCACTTGGCCGCTTTTTTGCGCTTCACCCGACTCGAACTCTTCCAAAATAAATTTACAATGAAACCATAATTGCTTTCCACAATGATGAATAGAATTTGAGAATAATGCGGCCCGCAAGAAAAAAAACGAGCGCATACCTGTACAATATATAGGGGTAAGTGGTATGCACATGGATAAAGCCTATGCTAGCACGTTTGCCAGTATAATTAACCGAGGGATTGTTGGTAAGCGGTTTCCGGTATGTAAACACGCGACTAAACAAGCCAGGGGTAGGCTTCGCGCCCGCTTATTCAGCCCTTAACCAAACGATCAGCGCTCGTGCATTATCGGCGATTGGTTTGGAGATACTTCGAGCGAGAAAGCAATCGGTCTCAAAGCTCCATTCAAATAATTACGCATATGCTGCAGTGCACCCTTTATTGGCACACTAACGAATGTAAGCTCTAATAAATATTATCAGACTAGCTTCCGCCCGCGTGGCATTTAGCCCATATAAACTTCATTATCAGTTGCACCCCTTATTAGGGGTTGTTTAAAAAAATCCTAATATATGCGTTTTATTATTTGTTTTGAAGAATATTTATACCGAGTTTCAAGTTGATACACGCAAGGAATACAATTTTTCATACAACCTTTTACACCCCGTTTCACCCCCTGAAGAGCTGATTTTTGCAAAATCCTTTCTTAATACTACTACGCCTTCTAAGGAACATATCTGCCAAATTTCACGTTTCTATCTTCAGCGGTTTAGGCTGTGCGTTGTCTATATGCCAGTCAGTCAGTAAGTCACGGAACTGTTCTATATGTATAGAGGTTCGAGTGGATCCTCACTTACTATCGCTGATGAAAGGTTACGATTTTAATTATCGACTGAAATTGCATCACGTGGGAATAGAATAGCGTCTTCAGTTTTTTCGTCGAGATAATGCACGCGTACATGCAGCATTGTACGTATCGATAAAAAGTTCCAGTTTCGCCACCTCGACGCTTTTGAAATTTGATAGTTTAACGGGTTACACCTTGCTCGTGGCCGGAAAAAAGTGGCCACAAAAACAATTTTTGTGAATTTTTTTAGGAAAAACGGGTGCAGATTGTCAAACGTTTTTTCCATATAAAAAGGTATGGTTTGGAGTATCTTTTGTCATTTTTGTATTGAAAAAAATGTATAAATGTGGTCCACACAATGGTTGTGTGTAGGAAAAAAGTCACCCAAAATAAAAAAAAATCAAACGCTTCTAGTTTTTGAATGAAACTATCTAGTGCTTGGATGAAGGATTTAATAAAATATTGATTTTTCGAAAAAATGGCTGCTGACTAAAGTGAAAGTATCGATTTTCGGTTTACAAAACGCCCTATTTTCGTTAATAAAAAAAAAACTACGCATGGAAAAAAAAATCCTTGGTACAAGCAATGCTTTTTGATATTTAGAAGAATTTTTGGGATTTTCGGGATATCGTGGTCACCGATTTAAAAGGAGTATTTTTTAGAAAAACGCGTTTAAAGTTCGCCGGTTCGCAGAACCTACCTATAAACGCCTATAACTCCCTCAATTTTGAACAGATCGACTTGAAATGTCCAGAGAATTTGTTTGAAATGTTATATTTTGAGAACCCGTCAAAAACCAAAAATCAATATTTCAAAAAATTTCAACTAGGTGTAGGTCCTTAACAGCCAAAACAATGGAGATCCATGTCGAAAAGGTGTTGAAAATCGGAGGTCAATATTTCTTTCCTGCTTTCGCGTTGGTTAGGTACACTTAGGGCTCTGGGCTTGAAAAATCTGAATTATTCAGAATTTTGACTTCAAAATTGGCCAGAGGGTTCGTAAGATGTAGCAGGCTAAATATGTAAAAAAGTTGATTGTTATTTTGATAAAAAGATACCTCCAAAATACTATGCAGGAGGCAAAGCCTCGTCTGTTTGGTACAAGGCGGAGCAGGGGTGGCATCGGGTTCGCTCTAGGCAAACCGACCAAAGTTTGAGAATTGTTATCACACCTATAACCTGCTGCATCCTCTTCGGCTTTTGTGTTCGGAATGGGCCGCGTACTGCTTTAGCGCCGCGAGACCAGAACGAAAGAGAGAGAGAGAGAGAGAGAGAGAAGCAGAAAAGGATAAAGAAAAAGATACCACCTCCAACAGGACTCTCGCAGTGGAGATATTAAACGGCCACCTGTTGCTTCCTTTCTTCCTCTGATAATCTTCTTTCCGACGCGGAAGACGAAGAAAAAATTGCACAAAAATGTATACACATACGCGTGTCGAAGTATACGGTAGATTTAATTGTAATTAAAGAGGAGAAAGGGAGACGAGAAAAATAGAGAATTGGAGAGAGGGAGATACGAGCGGGAGTAAAAAAAATGGAATTTAATACCCTGGGTAGAACTTTCCATCGATTTATTTATCAATTATCAGCTAAACGTTAATTCTTAAAAAACGAACATATATAATACATATTACAGCTGTGACAATGATTTCGTTCGTCATTTTTTCAATGATAATTATAATAAAATTACAATAATACAATGAGTAGTTGATCGTGTAGGTATAAATTATCGCATTGGTTTAGGTAGCTCCGTATCTCCGTAATGATACGTCCTTCTTTTTCTTACCCGCCATTCGTTTCTTTCCTTTAATTAAACGTTGGTAATTCACGAAAAGAATTTCACTCCAATCCGGGGGTTTTTTTTTTCGCGCACGAGGGTCTTTTACCGCGGATCGGTTGAGGGGGGCACACCCGAGTAGACGGCGGGAAATATAGGTGAATTTTAGAAATTATTATCTCAAAGACTATTTGTCCGATTTCATCCAAGTCTGTTTTATTTGAAAGTATATATATTGAGGTATATTGACAAAAAATGTTATGAATATATATTGACTTGGAGCGCTGTTATTGTGGCCGGCGTGAAACATGTCCTTTGCTAGCGGACCCCACGGTTGCATGCACTCGATTGATTTGAAACAAAAATTTCGAATCTCAAAATGCAATGTATAAAGCCCTTCGCAGCGTAGGATTTTTTTTTCACTTACTGATTTGTTTTCTATCAAGCCAGAAAAGTCGGAAAATTAGGTTGAAAAATGAATGTGAATTTCAATTAGGCGCTACTTGCCAGCGAGGGACGGGTTTTACGCCGACCACTATAACAGCGCTCCCAGTCCATATATATTTGTAACATTTTTTGTTAATTTACCACAATATTTATACTTTCGAATAAAACAAACTTGGATGAAATTGGATCAATAGTTTTTGAGATAGTAATTACCAAAATTCACGTATTTTTTTCCGCCGTCTACTCGCATGTGCCCTCTTAAGTGAAATCGTAATTTTTTTTTGTATGCTCATTCCTATCTCTTTCTCCCTTACGAGAATTACGAGCGTTCACTGGAGTCTCGCGATTTTCGCAACAATAAGCCTCAATTCCCTCACCAATTCAGACACCCCGGCGAATAATTCGATTATTTATTTATTTTAAATACTAAAGGTATCAAAAAGTTTCTCGGCAATTTTTTACTTCGTTACAAATGTATTAAAAAAATGTTCAATTTATGAAAATTGTTTCGTAATGAGCGAACGGGAGAATGAGACAAAGAAAGAAAGAGAGAGAGAGAGGGAGCTAAAAAGAATCGATGGACGATTAAGCCTTAAGCACAGTGATCTTATCCTTAATGTTACGTATTTTTAAATCATTTATCGCACGACATAAATAATGTTTTTTTTTCTCATTAACTAAGAAAAAGTAATGGCACTAGAATTTGTGAAAACTAAAATATTAATATAAAAAGCGTTAAAAAATATGGAAAAAGTGGCGTTGGTGCATGATATTTGGTATTTATGATACAATGACACACGTTTTCTTCTCGTTATTATCTAATATCGAAATTTTTCAATTTTTTTTCTCTTCTTCCTCTCGAGATCATGCTTGCGAGATCTGTAGGATCTCGTAATCGAATAATCTCGCCAACCGTACGATACATCTATTCGGAACAACTCGAGATAATTTATTCTGTCAATATTAATCATAATAATAGTCATGGGAATCAGTCATCTTATATCTTAAATGAATTCATACACCTCGAAATTCGACTTAACTCTGGATTGTCTCTTATGTGATAGGTAACGCGACTTTTTATTCGAATTTGCGAATCGCCGGGATCGACACACGCGCAATATTAAATATTTATAGGTATATATATTTTTTTTCATTCGACAAGTATTACATGTAAAACGTATGAAATGAAAATTGAACGACGAAAGGACAGATAGAGAGAGAGAGAGAGAGATGCTGACATACTATGTATATACATACATATGCATGTACATACGCATAAACATATATATATATATACACACACGTATATAGTAAATATACCCGGATGTGCGCTCGCGTGAATGACGAAAAAGATTTTTTTTCCTTTCTTTTACGCTTAATGTTCCTTAACGGTAATATCTATTCTTTTATTTTTTAAATTCTCGATACGTGACGATCACGTCGAACTTCGTATCAATCGTATATCTTCACAGCAAACACGAGATAAATTTCTTTACAGCAAACACGCGAGAGATAAATTTATTATGATGACGTTTGCACGGTTGGGATGCGGATTTTTTAAATTTCTTTTTAATCCATTGTTATTATCATCCCAATTTTTGTTTGCAGCTCCAGGCTGTAGGTCTGCAATGAAAATCCCGAAAAAAGGTTCGCGTTATTCTTGCAGCTTAAATTCGAAGAAAAAAAATGTTGGCAATAAAAAGAAAATCATTTTCATTGCGTTCCAACGATGTAAGCTTCGTTATCTTATATAAATTTCTCCTTTGCCTCGTCGATAAAACAAAATGAGAAGTGCGCTCACTGGTTTTTACTCGCTTTTTACTTTTCGACGAAACTCAGCGTTTTATCGATGAAAGTTAAAGGATACGATTTACTTTTAGATACGTTTGATAAAGTTCAGCTTCGAACTTTCGATAAGTTTGACTACGACATTTCCAAGAAGGAAATATAAAAAATTAAGCAATTTAGCGCAGTCTTATGGAAGATCGTGCATTCAGTCGCAGTTAATATCTCTTGCTGACGTATTCACTGCGCCCGTTGACAATTAAAATCCAGCTGAATTCGCGATCCCTCGTAATATACTGTATTATCGAGATTTTTATATCTTTTCTTTTCGCGGAAACGATGCAGTAGAACTTCGAAGTGGAACTTTTATTGAACATATTAAAGAAAAAGCAGTGTCCTTTATTATTCATCAGTAAAACGCTCAAGTCTCTTTAGCTCATCCGATCCGAGAGTATCCGAGACTAAGTTCGCGTGTAATATTCTTCGAGTGTTCTTCGCTTCTTATATATATTATAACACGTCTATGCTGCTTTCTTTGTGCGTTTCGATCGCGTATTTAGCACGACAAGTTGAGTTTCCGGCTGAGATACGGTATTTTCTTCTTTTTTTTTTTCATTTTTTTCCTTTTTCTTTTCGCTTTGCTTTCATCTCAATACGATCCGCGGACGAGATGGATGCACGTAGAGGCTCCTGGCTCATTTGCCATATTTTTCTACGTAAAGTGCATTTTATCGAGGAGCAACGTGAAGCTGAGGACGCACTGGCTGACGAAAAGAACAATTTTCGTCGACGATGATAGCGTGACCCTCATGGCTGATGATCCTTTGGTGACGTAATGCTCGCGACGACTTGACGGCTGCTCGGATGCCATTAAATCCTCCCTCGACGGCTCGGGACAAGGCAATTCCTCAAGTTTCAGCTCGAAGAGATGCTTCATCACACCGATCTTTCCCTCGATCACTTCGACCTTTGAGCAATTGGAACAGAGGAAGAAAAAAAAGGGTGAATTTATACAGCTCCTTAATTCTCAGAGTACACTTGGTACTCGATCTTTTGTTCAAATATTTGTAACGTTCAATTTGTTACATTCAACAAACATGATTCATATCTTGTTAATTAGGGAGCGTACATGACGTTGAACTTTGCATAGTTGGAATGCAACGATTTTGATATTAATTTTTCATTTCTTCATTTTTCTAATTATTTAAATCTTTTTTTTGCAAATTAACGTCGTAAATTTCTAATAAGAATAAGTAAAAACGTTTCAGTGATTAACAGAGGCCAGGTCGGGAGAAAAAAATTGAACAATTCAAAACAATTGATTTTCGTTGTATTCCAACGATGGAAACTTCAATATCATAGAGCCTGCAGTGTTTTTTTTTTATCGACACGTCGCTCGTAATTTTTATTCCGGAAAAATGATTTCCTTCGCTCATTATTATATTTTTTGTGCATTTTACTGTTAAAATTATGATACGGATAATTTTTTTAGTACTGAATTCTTCATATATATGTATATATATATATATATATTTTTCCGAGTTGAAACTTTTTCATAATAAGTTTATATTTTGCATCGATATTTAATCATAAGAAGAATTTTAAAAATGTCATCTCTTTTTCAATTGGTAGATTTAAGTAGGCCACCCTTTAGGTATATGTATGTAGGATTTTTTGTAAAAAATTCTCACCCTCGAGCCAGTCTCGGGATTCGGCGAATCGTAGAGATCGTACTCTTCATAATCCACACCGTCGTCCATGTAATTGTCTCCGTCATGGGTGAATCTCGCTTTGTCAGATCCATGTTGTTCTGTATAGGAGCGAGATTGTGAGTACGATGCACGAATGAACAAATCGCAATAACAAAAAAAAAAATATCTTTTTCAAATGGACAAGAAACGTCCGGGGGGTGGGGGGAGGAGGGAAAGACGGAAAAGCTCCTGTCTGAGAACTTTTCGTCGCTTTATTCTGCGAGAGAATGTAAAGAAAGGAAGCGACGAAAGATAGATCCAGTATATGTATACAAAGCCTTGTATGAGATAAGAAACTCGTACTCGTGGGGAAATTGGGGTACTTTATAAAGTATAGGAGTTTGAGGTAAGCATAGAAGGAAGAAAAATCTTGTTTCTCACCTTGATTACGCGCGATTTCCAGTGCTCGATTTCTCTCGGCATCCTCATTGAGCGCGACGGTCTCGTTCTTTGTCTCCATAAAGCAGGTTAACACTTCGAGGGAGTCACGTAGCTTGAGATTCTTTGTCTCGTTTCTCAAGCCCCATATCCAAGCGAGTTTGCAGTCGCATATCAGCTTGTTGTCTGCAACACGAGAGACAACGAAAGAACGATAAAAGTCATGTTTCTTCTTTCTTTTCCTCAAGATAAGCAGCCATACATAGTACAATCGAGAAATCTATGAAATTTCATGATGTTCGCTTGCAAGCGAAAAAAATTCATTTTTTCCTTATTGCTAAAGTTAGTCGGAAAAATCAATCGTGCCTTTAGTGGAGATCACAACCTGAAAGACGCCGGAAAAGAATTTGGATAGAAATGAGAAATGAACTGTGGCTGGATTTTAACCATGGAAACTTCAAACACACCGGATTCGAGCGCGAAATAAGTGCACGGGAAAAAAATATAAGTGTATGAAAATATAATTATGGATCAATTGATAGCACTGATTTGGATACATATTTTGACGAGGAGCATGTGTATAGTCATGTAGACAGTCACTACGTCAGTCAACAATTATTCTTGGCTATCTAATCATTGGCTGATTAACATGCGTGTGCTAATAGAGCAGTGTGTGCCCTTAAGTGCGTGTGGACAAAGACAGAGATGTAAGATAAAAAGCTTTAACCGTTATACCGTACACCTCCACAATTACAAGTCCCATCTAATCGCCTGTTAACTCGTCCGACCTCTGGAGTTTTTTAAGCAACGACCTCCCTTCTACCGTAATAGGGCTTCGTTGTTATTCTGCTACGAGCTTATACAACCTAACCCGAGAGTCGAACTTTCTGCTCCTACCTCAAAACTATTGACATGTTCGAAAAAGTGAATATCTAAAGAAGTTCCAAGCGTTGTAGGTGCTGTTCCGATCAACTAACGTCATTGTAGATCGGAACCGCTACCTTCGGACCATCCATCATTAATTAAATGACAACCAGATATGCCCATGGTACAGTGGGTGTCAGGACAAAAGAACCTTGCACCTCTTCTCGTAGAATTTCCGTACATATGCATTTATACGGGGGAAGAATATTTTGTTTGGGTTTGTTTGGTTCGATGAATATGGCGAGTAAGATTCTTAACAACTTTTTAAACAGCTCGTTGATTTTGGGAGCTAGAGACTCTTCGGAGTGACCTTCACGCAAATATGCTTCCATTTATCTGAAGGTGATTTTGAAGACATCGGGCATTATACAACATTGAGTATGGGAACACTAGGCTCATTGGCGTAGCCAGAGGGGAGCGGGCTGGGGTAAGCACGGCGCCTCCTAGAAAAGTATTGTGCTCCCCTCCAAAAGAAAGCCGATCCAAAATAATTAAAGCCAAATAATCGATTAATTCTATTTAAGTTTCATTCAAGTATCATAAAGAAATAATTTAATAAAACTTGAACCATTGCCTTCGCGATTTCGTAATTTGTATAAAAAGTAACTATTTCATTACGTAAATTAAATAGATATTCAACTTTCACATTAAGTCAATTGTGGGCAAAAACAATACATCAGATTTGCCGGCCGATATACAACCAGAAAAATACTGGAAGATCAACATTTACTAAGTAGTAGATAATATCATTATAAATCTAAAACGCCCATTTGAGAATATACCGTTAGCTCATGTAATTAATGCATCTTTTTAGTTGGATATGAAAAACGGAAAACTTTTCATCAATAATTATACAAAAATCTTGATAATTGATGGGTCTGCATTAGAAGCTAGAAGAACGTATAAGAAAGCTTATTTAAAAGGAATACTACCGTAACTCATATAAACTTTCCCAAGCAGCGATAGTACTCCCAGTGGGCTTCGCTGGCTGTGAGAAAAGTTTGCCTGCCATGAGGCGAATAAAAATGTGACGAATCTTTCATATGTCACTACTGGATATGGAGAATGACATTGTTCCAAAAACATTCTAGCTGAAGAAGTGTTGGACCGATTTGCAGAAAAAAATAGAAAACTAAGACATTTAATTGAGTACTGGAAGTGAAGTTTAAAAAGTGATAACTACATTAAACAATGATGAAAAATGAATTGAGTTTTTTTAAAGGTATTGCAAGAGTTTGATATCAACGTTACCATGAACATGTGATTAAAGCAAGTTTTATATTCCATGTGTGTTGCGTGATTACCGACTATTATGTAAATTTTATTTAAAAAAAAGATGATTGTGATCAAAACCAGTTTTTGTCAGGCCCCAAAATGCTGTCTACGCCAATGATTAGGCTTGAATGGAAAGGGACCTAGAAGTCGTATGTCTTCGAAATCACCTTTTCCCCTATTCCGTACACACGGGGTTTGAGTAATGAATTATTGACAAGCCAATGAAAGTGTGCGATGCCAGTAGTTCTCACCGTTATTTTAATTAATTGTTTAATAATATATAGAGTTACAACTACACCGGGACAAAATAGGATGCCGGGGTTGTTCTTATACACAAGTATATAGGGGGTGACGCGTTAACCTCACTGTGGGCCAGTTCATTCCGCAAAACCTGCGCCCAGGTCTGGCAGAACTCAAACTACGAACTACCTTCCTCTCCCTCCATCTCTCTCTCTCTCTCTCCCTCTTCCGCTGGCGAATTCTCGAAGCCCCTGGTCCTAAAATATCCCGGGGCTTCCCTCGGGACCGTCGGAAATTCATGCGATCGCGTCGGCCGCTTCCATACTAGACGAGAAGTATAGGGAAAGTGCCGGAGCAAGAAACAAAAACGAAGGGAGCGAGGTAAAAAGGACAGGCTGCGTGACCCCAAGTCCCACGAATCCTTCGAACCCGGGGGAGAATGTACATCGCGGGCGCCACGTGTATGTGTATCAATGAAAGCTTACCAAGCTTGTTGCGCTCATCGATCTTTCTGTCCCTTACATTCACATGGCTCTTCCTATCGTCGCGGACCTTCACCTGGATTTTCCATAATGTCCATAGCAAGTGCATATGGATGATGCTGAAGTCTGCATCCTCGGAATGCAATACAAATTATTGGTTTTTTTTCTTGCCTAGCATTTTTTCCTGCTGGATATTAGGCCACGAAAACGAGCTGTCGTTGCAGATAAAAAATGATGGAAAATTTAGGACCTCAAGAGGAGATTGGTATTTCTCGGGAACGATTCAAAAAAGCATCGCGCTCGATTTTATTTACGTTACTGGACCTTCTCAAACGCGTCTGTATCAAGTTAGTGCACCGCGCTGGGTTTGTTGATGAACGCAGGGTATAAAGCGTGCGTAGTTCGCGAAACGGTTTGATTGCCGGTGTCGACCTTGCCGCGGGGGTCTCCGTAAAATTGTCGACATCCTGCGCAATGCCGTTCGCCGTTTTTCAATTATTTTATTTTAAAAGGTCGCATCGCCTTTTGTCCTAGTAAAAAAAAAACGAAATTAAAAAACATTTTTTATTCCCACAGCAGTACATGACATTCGGTCTATCTATTTATTCTTCGCTATTTCACTCTCCAATGGTTTTTGCAGGGCTTCGAAATTCGTTGTCGCTCCGCCACGAAGAGTTCTGTATTTTTTTTAAATATTTTCTTTCACAGTCGCGTATGTCGTATGTCTTATGTCTTTTACTTCGTGAAAATTCGTGATTTTCCTCTTTTTTGAAACTTGTTGCTTTTGAATTTATTTCATAAGACAATAGCGAGTCGTCGAAGCTTTCTTCCACTATAATTCCGCGACTTATCGTTCATTGTATCAATGCTTCGTGCCTCGTCTTATACAGCATATTTACTTCTTAGATCTTTATATCGGTGTTATCCTGGCCTCTTTGCTTGTTTATGCGCCTGTCGAACTGTCGAGGGGGAGAAAACCGATCGTTATGGAAAATAAAAAATCGTTGTTGCGGTACAGAGAGAGAGAGAGAGAGAGAGAGAGAGAGAGAGAGAGAGAGAGAGACTCATTCCAGGTTTATGTTGTTTGTTGAACGGGAGAAAGAGAAAAAGTTTCTCGAGTAAATAACTGGTGTTTAACAGTTGAAAAATATATTGCGAAGAGTCAAGCAATATATATATATATATATATATATATATATAATAGTTTATATTATTCTAAAATTTTTTTTTCTTATCCTTTTAACGCTTAGATTCCTACCTGAAATATTTATTCTCAATCGATATTTTTGCGTCTTATATATATATATATATATATATATATATATATATATATATATATATATATATATAGATAAGAAAAAAAAATTTAGAATAATATAAACTTAGAATTAAAAATTAGAATAAGAATACTATGAATTTCGTATAAAATAAATATTTAAAATGAATAAAAATAAAGATGGACATATTCTATATAGATAGAATATTGTAATTGCCATTTTTTATTTTAATTATTCCAAACATTTATTTTATACTAAATTAATATTGAAAATATATATTATTCTAATATATCCTGTATTATAATATATATACAGGGTGGACCATTTAACGTGACCACCCAAAATATCTCCGTTGCCTTTAGAGTGACGAAAAAAATGTCAGGAGGTAATTTGATTGATTTCGAAGGGCTGATACAGTGGTGAAAAATTGATTTTTGTTAAGGTCATATATATATATATATATATATAGAAATATATATATTAACATATTTATTTTCGATCGACGTTGCTGCATCATTTTAATACTGCAAAAAGAAAAAAAAGAAAAGGAAAGAGAGACGAAGAGCTTTTATTTTACTTTTCCTCAAAGGGTCGTTCCTTCAATCGTCCCGAGTCCTCACTACTGCCTTCTTCTGATATATGTATTATGTGTATATGTATATATAAATAAGTGTATACGTGTGTGTGTGTGTGTGTACGAAATATTTCGTGGATGTGAGACGCGAGGATAGCGCTTTCAATTTTCCGGCCGAGATACACACACCCCTCGAATATGAAGGCCCGGAGGGACGTTTTCCTTCGGGGTGGTCATACGCGCACAGGGAAATCGGCGAAAGTATGAAATATGCAAAGCCGAGATTGTCGGAACAGCACTACACCGAGAAGAAGTATGGTTCAGCCTCGTAATAAAAGTAGAGGAAAAAAAAGGAAACAAGCGATAGCCTCGTAAACGAGGAAAGAAGTCCGCGCGGCTGCACAATAGCAATCAAAATTCTCGTAACATTATCATTTATTCATTAAAAAAAACAATCTGGTGTTGCAGTCAGAAATTTGGAACTTCTTTTTATCGCATATGTATATTTAAGATAATTCCGGGGGAGTTGGCCATAAGGGAGAGATGGCCAATACAAATATTTCATAGAACCACTCACTAGGTGTCAGCAGTTACTGCTTAATTCGTTTCACATCGTGCGCAGGTGTAAGTGTACCAGCAAAAGTTTAGCGAAACAAAAAGAAAAAGTAGGTAAAATCCTTCTGAATTATTTTGTTTACTGCAATTTTTTTGTTATTTTTGTATTTCTTAAATAGTTCACGAGTAGTGCTTTGTTATAAATTTAAGATTTGGCATGTATTGTTTAGACTTGTTTACATTTTAGATGTGGCCATCTGTCTCGGAAGATTAGGCCAAGTACAGTCGGTGTATGATGGTCTTTACTCGTGATGTATTCGAATAATTAATTTTTTCAATTTTTTTTTAGTTACCTCATAAGTACAAGAGAAAAGCAATTGCTCTGTGAGGGAATTGGACTGAAGAATCATCAAAAGCAGCTATTAGTGCTATGAGAAATGATGGATTGTCGGTTCGTGCGGCCACTAGAATTTATAAAAGGGCTAAGCAAGTTGGCACACTATTAAAATCTGACGGACATATTAAGTTTAAAAAATGTAAAGAAGAGTAAAAATAATTGAAAGACCAAAAAACAATTGTCAGTAAAATAAAAAGAGAAAACGAGATTGGGCCTAGCCAGTCAGAAAAAATTACCACAATGAAGTATACTGCAAGAAAAAGAAAAGCAATTAGAAAGATATTTGAGAGTAGTGCCGATGACGAAGAATCAGGATTATGTAATTTATCAGATGAAAAGGGAGTACAGAAAAGGATAACAGTACTCCCATTTGTTGTGGAGTGAATGATTTTAAAGGAACACTAATTTCACGGTCGATCTCATAAGAAGTTGTTTTATTTTTGTAACTTATCTTAAATGTTCAAAGTGTAATTACAAATGGGAGATAAGTAAAGAACCGTATGTACTTTTATGTTGACGGATCCTTGAAAAAAGCTGTGGCCAACTACCCCGAACTTACCCTGTATATATAAACCATGCGTGGGGCCAGATAACATATTAATGAAATGTAGGTGTTGTGGAAAAAGGAGACGAGGGAAGACGAGGAGAACATCTTTTTGTTCTCTCGTCTCACCGAAGGGAGAGCATCGCGATAGGTGATAATTTTTTTTCGCTTTTTTTTTTTACGCTTCCGCATCACCTTTGGGATTACGAGAGAGTGAGACGGATTGGATATACGATTTCATGCTTGCCCGGCGTAACATACCGCGTGTTATGTGCCGTTGTCACCGTATACCCATTCAACGCCCCCGCGCTGTTTTCCCGCAGGTATACGCGGCCGGTTCAGCTCGCACTCTTTCTTTTTCTTTTCCTTTATTCCGTTCTCTTTTTTAGATGCAGCCTCTGCACCTCCATCTACAGTAGCTCTCGCGATGATGGGAATAAAGTGGCGAACTCGCAGAACAGGATATTCTTCGTGGAGCATATAGAACATGCGTGGCGAGCAACGGTACAACGGGACGAAAAAAAAAGGAAAAAGAAAAACGACACGGCACACACACGTACACGAATACATTGCACACAGTGTATTGTGTAGCATTGAGAGCAGGTGAGCACATCGTCCTCCATTATCTTTTTTTTTTGTGTACACACATGCTTCGTTCATATTGCACGCAATATGACGAAAAAACCGTAGAGAGCTATCCCAAATCTGCTGGCGGATTAAAATTTGTTTTTTATCTCGTTCGATAAATAAAAATAACGTACAAATAGGTTTTTCGCATTTTTTTTCTTCATTTTTTGTTTTTGGACGGATCGTAACAGTTTATGGTCGCGGGACTTGGGTGATTTGGAGTTTTTAAAAATGACAGCAGCTCACCGTGAAAAACGAGTCGGATGAATAGTAACAGGGAAAAAAAGGTATGATGTGAAAAAGAATGTTCAAAATAGCGAATAACATTTTTTTTTGCGCATTTTATTTGGAGATGGGGATAGAGGATAATCATAATACGAAGATGTGGATTTTTGGAAAGTATGAGGGGGAGCAGATTTAACGATAATCCTGAATAAATATTCTTCCCTAGTTTTGTATATGTATCCAGCCTGGATTTTCTCTTTACCACGTTCATGAGATACCTCCTTTTACATCGCTGTTCCTTTCTCGTTCAGCTCTCCTTTGCTTTGAACATCGCTTCATTTTTAAGACGTGGAAAACGATCTTTAGAAATGCGAAAGGGTTTCGACGTTATTCAAAGGTAGAAGGGTTTTCAGGTAGTGCCGAAACAGTAATGGAAAGTCTTTTTGGATTGCGAGGCCACCGTACACAAATTATGTTTTCGTCCTCCCAAAACCAGTGTTCAATTAATTTTATTCAATTATTTTAAAGTCAGGACGCGTTATTAATCAAGGAAATATTTTACGCGTTCCTCTAATCATAAAAAAATCCTGCGTGTGTGCAAGCTGAAGAAATCCCACTTTTTGACGCCAATCATTGTAAAAGTTTCCAGCCTTTGTAAGAAAAACACATATTTCGAAACGAAGCAACTCGAAGTCAACTCGATATATTTGATCCAACGCTTCTCCCAACCTGTCAAACGGTGAGAAAAAATTAATTGTCTAAACCCGAAAAATACTGGTTTACAGCGTCTTCCACCTTGGCATTTGACCATATCCCTATCGAGACGTTTTTTTTTAATTGGAAAACAGATAAAAGTTACTGGGAGTTAGACGAATAGGGCGGGTGCGAAAGCAATTAAAACTTTAATTCGTTCAATTTTGACATCGCGACCATGCACGTGCGAACCCGAGCGTTAACCTGGTGAAACAGGACTTTTTTCTTGGCTCAATGCGATCGTTTATTTCTTAATTGTGACCTCTAATTACTTGATTAACCTTGATTTCATAGAATTCCTTGAAAGCCTTGATTTCATTGAAATTGGTAGTGACTGGCCGATCGGAGCGAGGAACATCTTGGAGATAAAAATTTCTACAACGAAATTTCGCAAATCTCTTCCGACGCACACATTCGCTTACGGCATTTTCTCTCTTCATACACGGCATATACGTTTTTGTGAGCTTGCGATGCGTTTTTGATTTTTCGGAAATGAAGAAGCGAAATGCATCGAAAATACACATTTTTTCCTTCCTTGTTCAAAATATCATTAAACTTCCTATACGTCAGGGAATCTCAAAGGATACTTTTTTTAAATATCGGCACAACTTTTAGCTTTCACTTAATATACGATACTTCATATGGTTGACGTATGTGGGAGTGGATAAACAACTGCGAACGACATCTGTCGGAATTTTGCTACGGAATTATGCATAGAGCCAATAGCAATAAAAATTGCGGTTTGAATGCGGAAAATAATTCACCATCATACCTTACCAATCTTCAATCAATTCGGTTTTATGCCGAATAGCGTTTAACTTTAATGAATAAATCGTACTTCAAATGCCAATGCATTCTTGCATACGCCCTAATAAATAAATGAGAATCAAGTACGGCGAATATGGTCGAATTAAGCATTGCCCGCGTTTCTCCAACCAGAGCTCGTTTGCGATTTTTTTCTCAAGTACGTGAAGTCATCGAGACGGAATTGACTCGACGACATTATATAAAAACTGAAGGGAAATCGTTATAGTAATTTTGCAATTCGAGGCAACCTGTTTTATTCATGCAATTTCAAATCGTCACTGTCTATACGTTGGCAGAATCGCTCCAATACGACTAGTATAAATGTTCGGCGATGGGTTGTTTTTTTTTTTCCATGAAAACTCGAGGGAACCGGAAGTTTCTCCGTTCGCGTGTATACCGCATATCGGGGCCGCGATTGCGATGAAGCCAAATCGAGAATGTTGCGAGGGAACGGAGAGAGGAAATACGCGCGGAAAATGTACGTTGCTATATATGTGGGTGCAGTAGGTGAGTGAAGGGAAGGCTGAGAGAAAAAAATACCGCATTTCAAAAGCCAGGTATATAGTTCCGGGGGTTGAAACAGTTTGTGGAGAGGGTAGTATGCTCTTTCTATTTCTCCCTCTCCGGCTTGCTCTACTGTCTATATGCATCACGCATTTATGTATATAAATGGCAACGAAGTGGCGGATGTGGAGAAGAACGTCGAACAGGGGGTGAGCTGGAGCGGGGTTGGGGGAGGGGGTGGGCAACAAAAACAAGTGGATGTTTCGAGTTTCGATGGGTGCCAGAGTGACTCTCGAGTCCAGCGATCCGTTAGAAACACACTAACAATATATACATTTTGTTATAAATACAGAAACGCGCGATCATAGCAAAAAGCTTCGTGACGTCTGTTCAGCGTCAATGTAACCGAGCAATATAAGCAATGTGGGTGTCGAAGGGGGTTGGAAGGGGCGAACGGAAGTCAGTGTATGCAGGGCGGTTGGTTGATAGCCCGGTTGTGATTGGCGGAGCCATATCGTGCGATGCCTTTCCATTTGGCAGTTCTCATAGGAGTTGCACATACAGTTAACCTCGCTAACTCGGACAAATTGTTTTCACTATAACAGCCAGAAAAAAAAAAGAAAACCGCATCTACTCGGGATTGAATAAACCGCGTGTAGAAGCCATCGATATTGACGTCGACAGAATTCTCCGGGTGGATGTGAGGTATATCGTGGCTTTTGAGGGCGAACGGAGGCTTAAAAGTTCGAGCGAATCAGCTTGCGAGATTGGCATAAATCAGCTTCTCGTTTTTCTCACTGGCACCTCTTCAATTCCCACTTCTTTTTTCCCCACCCTAACCGTATAAACTTATCTCCGGGCCTAATACGACCAGGGGAGCTTTCCCTCGCGCTCTAATTCTTCCTTCCCCCTGAGTCTGAGGACCGAACAATTCCAAAGTAGGTGTGCAAAGCATCACCGAATCTCGGGACATCCTCGCGTAGCGGAGCAGACAGCTTATCAGGAAGAAGCGTAGCGAGGAGGGTCGTGGAAAGGGGCTGCAAGGTCGCGGACCTGCGAAAACGAAGGGAAGCCAGATCAGGAAGGGGTGTAGCCGGCAGGGAAGCAGACTACCACGCCTACGTTCCTGAAATTTCGTAACCCACCTTCCCCCCCTGAATGATTAAAACCTAATATAAGGACACGCCCATCGGCTATACGAGGGTGAGAAGTACTCTCTCGTTCTGTCGCGGGGGGTTTCCTATTCTCGGCTGCAACAGCGAACATCGGCAACTGTTAGTTTACACGTATACATAAACATGCCAAGCAACGAACTTCGAATGCATTCTGCGCCGACGTCATTCCAACCCTCCGTCCAGACTCTTCAACATCGTACGAATTTTTACAGTCACCGGCGCCAATTTAATTTCGCCTCTCGTTTCCTCGCCACTTTTTCGTCCTCCCACGCTATCCTTATACATTGATGACGGCCTGGCAAACAAACGCGCCTACAGTCCCCATAACTTCGGGGCTTAAAGCGCGTGCGTTTGCCCTTTTGTTTGCTTATGGTAGACGTATATGAAACAGTTGCTCAAATGCGTATACATGCAACGTCGATGTTCTTCCACCCTTCTACTGCCCTATCCACTTTTTCTCCGTCGCATTCTCCATCCGGTCCCTCGCGATGCACCCCAAGGGACGAGTTTTACGCACGCGCAAAAAATTCACCCCTTTATCGGGGCTCGAACTGGCTGGTCCATTTTATCGCAAATGGACAAGAAACACTTTCCCATCTCTTATCAGTGGCGATTGATCGAAGGCATTAGAATAATTCGTGCGTTTGCTAAATTGTGGCGTGGTCGAGTGCTGAGGCTGCTTCCTGTCGTTGATCCCAACCGTATGGAGAAATCAGATTTTATTAATTTTTTTCTTCAAAAGTCCCTATCAAATACAGTAGATCTTATGCTTCGCTGTGGCGTGTGTCGCGTGTCAGATTGCATATGTACAGTCTGTTTGATAAAAGTATGTACGGCTACATATTTTCCTGGAAACCGTTAAAGGGTAGATTTGAACGCGAGCGAATTCTCATCAAGATGCTTGGGTAGAAAACGTTAGCTGTCGCCCGACCGTGGTCATAGACGAACAGAATATGGTCCGAAAAACACGTCGAAAAAAGATTCACTTGGGCGAAAGGAAGTTTGGAACGCGTTTTGGGCAACGTACTTTTTACGGATGAAGCTTCGTTTGGGCACATTGTTTCATCTATCATATTTGGTCTATCCACACCAATAGACATCATAGATCCGGAACGTCAAGCAATTATTTCGATAAATTCGACTTATATGGAGGTTCTTGTCACCAGATTATGCCATTAGTGGAAAGTATGCCTCGGAGGTGCCAGGGGATTATTAATAGTGGAGGCGACTGGACCACTTATTAATAGTAAAGCATCACGGTTTTGATCATGTAGTGTGTATGTGTATTTTTTTTAATGCCTTCTTCCAAATAGTTTTTGCGTTTCGCCGTACACGCTCTTGTCAAACAGACTGTATCTTATATCATGACGTTATTTGACATAAACTATCCAATGGGCACTTGTGTACTTTTTTTTGTTGTAAATCGACCTCCTCTCTTATATTTCGACATGTACTCGTTAGTAATTGCAAACGGCTGTTAAATGGCCATTGATACACTAACGTCAAAATCTCACTTCTTTTCTCTATCGCTCTCCCCTCTCTCTTTCTTTCTCTCCCTCTCTCCCTCTCTTTCTCCCTCTATCTTCCTTGTGGTCTACGATACCTTACCTGCGTATATAGAGGACAGAGAGGCACTTACGTTCCATGTAATTAGGTTAATAGCTGCTCTCCTACTGCCTCATGATAATTATATGCTACGAGTGTATACGTTGTACGTGCCGGTCTCCCGAGGCTTCTGGCTCTAATACGCCCCGTTCTCTACAATCGAGTAAATTATAGTATACAGTTTACATTGCTGTAGTGCGGAAATTTTTGCACTTTACTTTTTGTCGCGCGGTAACGTGTATTTTGTCCCACTGACCCCCTGTAGTTCGAGCCAGATGGATCAGGCGCACTTTTTTTTTCGCACATCAACTTGTCCGAAGATTTGAGGAGTCTCTGCTTATAGAGACTTTGAGCAAAAAAGAACCTGATTTTTTGACAATCATGTGCGGATATTTCGAGAGCGAAATAGGCTTGTCAATTTTTCCTCCGGCTGATAATCTTTTTAAGTATTTGATTAGACTTTATCCAGTTTGGTTTTTATTTGATTCCGCTTTTAGGATTATCCGTATGGTTTCGAAAAGAATTTTCCTAAGCTTGGACGTTTTGTTTTTAAAGGTTTGATGATTAGTCCGATGGAGCAATGATGGCCCTTGTAATAAGTCACTGGAAATAAAAACACAAAAGCTAAAATAATTGAGAAGTCGCACCGCCTTGTTGTCGTCTATACCGTTCAGCGCTTATTCCCATTGAGAAACATTCCATCACATTTTTCCTCGATATTTCACATTTTCTTGTCGCACTCGTGCCATTCTTTGTCAATTTTCCTTCTCAGGCACGCGCTTGACCTTTTCCCTTCGTCTCAAACGTTTTTCTCATCTCAAGACACAAGAGACGACGAACGTTCACGGGTTTCTCTATCAGCGGTGCTTCATCGTGCCGGCATTCCACGAATAAGTTCCCGGACAAGGATGGAATACCATAGTTCCCATAGTCATAGGTACCAACGAACCCGAGCCAGGATGTAAAACAAACAAAAAAAAACCAATGAACAACGACGAAATTGTAAAACTATTAACAATCGATTAGAATGAAAATTCTTCTCGGGATATAAATTTCGATAAAAATTCATTCGCCGATGGCACCTCTTGCGCTCTTCTCCGAGCATCTTATACTTTCGGCCAGGATGGCTTGGCCGACGATACAAATGTGATTCGCGAAACTCGCGGAACACCACATCGCAAACTCCCAGCCACGACGGGATGAGACCAATTACATTTTCGTCAAGTGAAAATTAAATTGTCCCCCCTCCCCCTTCTCCCGACCCTCCCCGCCCGCTTTACTCTCTTCACTCAGGGACGTGTCGAAAAAGCTCGCTACACCACAAGGATAAAACCGTGCGAAACGTTTCGAGTACACCGAGATATATAAAGTTAAGGGAAAAGTAAGTTTACGGAGGGACGGTAAGTGAGACACGAATATCCGGAGTGGCCGGGGTGAAAGAAGGGAAGAAAATAGGGGTTTGAGAAAGGACACGAAAGTACAAGAAGACGAGAGAAAGGGAGAAAGAGCAAGTTGGAGATACCGTTCTAAATGGGTCCTCTGCTCTACTTCCGTTTTCTTCCTTGTCTCAGGCTCTTCGCGCCATCCGACACAAGCGCCCTCTCGGCGCGTCTCATCCCTCTCGTCCCTCACCGCCCCGCTTGGTCCGGTCGTGCAACTACCACGTCTAATACTTTATTCAACCCCTGAGCTCGCAACCGGACTACCAGGCGCCGTACTATGTAACTTCAGCCGCTCATCCCCCCTCCCCCACACCAACCCTCCCCAAAACCCAAGCCGAAAAGTCGGGCTCTAAAAGCCAAACTCGGTTATACCCTCAGCAGCTTCTCTCTCAAAACTCCCCCCGCACCCCGGCTTCTCTCTTGTCCCGACGAATGCAGATAGAGGGCAAAAGCTTCCCTGGCGAAAGACACCATCGTGTTTTATTTCGCACGCGTGTCTCTCCGCGATGTATATAACATGTGTATACGTCCACGGCGTATATATGTATGTATATATTTACGGAAAATTGTATGCGCATGTACGTCCTGACTATAGACAACTGGACACACTGGCTTTTTCCTAGGACTGGAGTATCGTTG
Organism: Ophion ventricosus; assembly: GCA_963932345.1. Taxonomy (NCBI): domain Eukaryota; kingdom Metazoa; phylum Arthropoda; class Insecta; order Hymenoptera; family Ichneumonidae; genus Ophion; species Ophion ventricosus. The sequence continues at coordinate 13,110,933 of OZ010714.1, read as the reverse complement.
CTCCGAGTACGTACGAACTAAATTCGTAGCTGGCACACTGTACGAGCAGAAAATAAAAACGTTCACCAAACTTATTATCGTTATTTTCTTCAGGTTCCGGTCGTACTGTAATTTTTCCCATTGTACTTCATACGAATTAACGTCATACTTGTCTTCGTGAATAATTAGGCAATTGATTGCGGTGAAATGCAACGCTGGTGAAGTTTGCATCATTAGAAAGCAACGAGAAAGATTTTTTGTTTATTTACTTCTTCATTTTTATTGTTCTCCAACATGTCTTTCGAAGCGTTGGGTTGCCGATCTAAAGAGAGGACTCTTGAATACGTTTGAGTGGTTTTCACAATTTACACTGGCGCAGTAACTTTTTTGGAAAGAAAAAAATGATTTTTGTTCCATCGCAATTATATGAATTTTAGCATAATTGATCGGTGGTGACCGTCCACTTTTTCCTAACGAAATTAAACCTGGATAATCACACCTTAAGGATTGAACCTGGGATACTTTACCTCTAATTATTTTAAGTCTTGATCAATTGAAAATCAATAATTGAACCTGGGATATTCGAACCCTAATTATTTTGAACCTTGGTAATTTGCAAACCCAATATTCCTTAAATATCGTGAAAATTTATACCTATATGATTTTAACCTCATGAATTTCTTCAAGGATTTTGATTTCTGTTCCTCAACATTAAAAAAAATTAACTCGAAACAGAGAACATACATTTTTTTTTACTATGAATGGTTGGACTTATCATTAGTTGTTTGTGCGCTTATGAAGTATATTTACTTCGGTCATATTTGGACTGCTCATTCGACAATACGATTTGCCATTTGCTGTAATTCAATTTGTTATTTAATTACTGTTTTTATCTTTATTGTAAATTAATGTAATTGTGATTACTCATTCAATGATTTATTTGATTCGTTTTCATGTAACATTCAAGTTCCCTTGAATAATTCTTTTCGCGAACAATTGATTGATTGTTCGTGATTTCATTCGATGATGATCGATTGGTATGGAACTGTATTGTAGAAACAGAACGAATTCATCTTCGAGTATCAAGTACAGTTTTTGCCAACGTAGGGTCATAGAGCTACAAAAAGAATATCCATTCTCGGGTTCTCCAGAGCCCCGTTCCGTATCTACGTGCCTGGGGAGGCTGTGTAGCTCTTCGCCATGAATGACTTGCAATCCGAGCCACCCCTTGTTTACACCACTAGATACCAAACTCCAGCAATTTCGGGACTACAAAGGCCAGCTTAAGTGCTCCCTCTCGAAAGAGCTCGGGAAGTGAGATTGGCCGATGGAGGTGCTCGTGCAATATTTATCTCGCAATAAAATCCATATACACTTTCGCTTACGGAAATACTTGAGCTGCGAAAGGAATGTATATGGGAAAAGCAAATTTGTACGAGAAATCGATATGCCAACAGAACTTGCAGAAGAAACGAAAAAAAAAAAAGTTTAAAGCTCATGGCATTGCTATCAATGTGTGCAGCTTGGTCGCAAAGCAATACTCGAGGGTCAAGGGACTAGAAATAAACTACCCGAAAAATCATTACTTGAAAAAATATCGGTTAATTCCATAATAGTCAAACACTGCAAAACCAAGGGTTGTGAAAATGAATCGTGGGAGTCATGCGTAAGAAGTTGGATGAAGCCTCCAACAAGAAATACGAGTATTAAGCTTTGCGAACTCCGCGGAGGGTGAAAACTTTAACACGTATATTCAAAGGTATCACAGCTGAGGCAACCAGGCCACCGCTTCCGGTACAATGAAAAAGAAAAATCATTTTATTTGAGTTAACTTTGCTCGAAGAGAAAAGTCACTCTCGACTGAACTCGTCCTGATAGACATGTATCCTTTATTTAACCTCACTGTCGCGTTTTACCAAACCTAATTTATTCTCGGCGTCTTTCAAAATTCATTCGAATGGAATTCATCTTTCTCTTTAGCGATCCAATGATCTCGTTGTCGATCTGGGTGAACCACCCAGATCGACCGCTAAACCCAATATTGACAATGGGAAACTTCTTCTGTGCATATGGTGGGATTTCGAGGGTGTTCTGTACTTTGAGCTACTCAAACCTGGGGAAACGATCACGGCTGAGCCCTATAAACACCAACTGCAGCGTTTAAGTGACGAAATTGAGCGCAAGCGACCTTACACAGGAAAAGGACCTAGGCCGGTTATATTGCTGCATGACAATGCCAGACTACACACAGCAAAAAGGACCAGTGACACTTTAGATTCGTTGGGCTAGCAAGTTTTGCCACACCTGGCGTATTCACCAGAATTGGCTCCATCGGGTTTTTACTTGTTCCGATCTCTTAAACATCATGCCACTTCAAAACGTTCGATGAAGTAAAAAATTCCATTACCGACTTTATCGACTCAAAACCACTATCTTTTTACCACCACGGAATTCACAACCCACGTTACAGGTGGAGAAAATATGTGCAAGCAAATGGAGACCACTTTCCCGATTAAAATGTACTGTCATTTTAAGTAAGTAAACCATTAATTTCATGAAAAAAGACCGAGAACTTATTTGTACACCTAATATTGACAAAATTCTTCTCACTATCGCGTCAATTGGATTTCCCTGAAAATACCTGTCGAAAAGTTTCTTACCGTATGTTGTACGTTTTATTCTTTCACGTGCGGTGTTTTTCTACTAAGCCTATCGCTCACTTTATCTCTTACATACGTACATGTATGACCACTTGTGTATATAGCTATACATAACCGTAGACCGTTGTTTCCCATGCCTCCGAGTTTCCGCACAAAAGCTCTTGCTATGTTTCCGTTCTGCACTTCAACCACCGTTCAAGCTTTTATTTTTTCGATATGTTTTACCGCTTCCGGAATAAGTCAATTTGTATGAGGCACGCGCATGGATACGCCGAGCAAATATACGTTTTTCATTACGATGATATTTACCCTAGTACCATTTTCGAAAACAGTTATCCTCTTGCGCGCGCTGAGTGTGAAAAGCAGCAGGTTACATCGGTTCCGTATTCACCGGCTAACATTCGTATGTGGACGGCTAACTACGCGAAGGATCTACTTCGTTCAAATAAACCAGAGAAACAAAGCGGGTTGAGCCCTTCTGTGTGGAGTAAGCCGATATACATGCATATATATACATACGCGAATCTATCGATTTAGGTGTGTGTTTGTGTGTGTGTGTGTGTGTATTCGCGGTCGTGCAATCTGCAGTTGAGAGACCAAAAGAGAAGTGGGGAAACGGACAGAGAGAGAGAGAGCTTCCACGCTCGCGCTCTCGGTGGTCGTTATATGTGGTTACATGCAAATTGCGGTAAAGTATACCTGGTGCAACGGGCCGGCACAGGGCGAACGAGAAATGTGCTTATTGCTTCCGAGCAGCCCATGAAGAGATCCCGTGAAGGGAGGCAGAGAAGGGTTGTGAAACGAGAGATAGAAAGAGATAGTGAAGGAGCAAGAGAGAGAGAGAGAGAGAAGAAGTGCTTCATGAGTCACCCCCTGAGGCTTTTCTATTTTATCCCCATTTTCCTCATCCCTCTTATACCTGATGCACTCGGAGCTCGGAACGTAACATAATCATCACAAGCAACGAAGCTAGTTATATAATTCGAGACCAGCGTGTATCGACACCACATGAAAAATTCGTATTGAATTGTGTGGTCGTCTTTCCTTCTCCTCTTCCTCGTGTCGCCCCTTCCTCCTATCCTCTTGAGACTACAATTCTATCAAGGAAGATGGGCGAAACTGCTGGGACGAGACGTGTCCTGGAAGCCGAAACAAGTCGGGATGTATCGAGTCTCCAAGGCATCTTCATCAATTACTATTTGCAGATTATGAGTATGGTGATCAATTTCCAATCGTCATTATTACGAATGTTTTTCCACTGTAATTAGTGTTGTATTTTTTAAAATGAAATTGTGGTATTAATGAATTGGAGAATACGTTTTGTTTTTTTTAAATTTATTCCTGCGCCCAATGATCTTATGGTCCTTTCAGGCTTTTATATTTACACTTTGTACCTCACAATTGATACTCCATCCTTTCCAGGTCCTGAGAGACTCAACAAACCCCCGGCCACTCGTTTCCTAGTGTACTGCCATATCGCATTAGCACGAGGGCACAGGAAAACTCAGCAAAACCTGTGCCGGCACGGGTGGCCATATTTTGCTGAGGAGAAACATCACTTTGGTGGATCACTTGGATTTTGTTGAAACTCGTGTATATGGTGGAGCATTAAAAACTATTAGATACGTATTTTTTTATCGGCGGAATACCCGGTTTAAGGGGTGTAACCAACCCTTATTGTGAAGCACCTGAAAGGCTGATTTTGCGGTTTCGCCAACAACCAATCCAGCGATTTCAGTGAAACAGAAACGTAAATTCTTTTAATACATCACGATTAGAAATCCAGTATGGAAACATTTTTTGAAAAAAGTAAAATAAAGGGATGAACCACCCTTGCGTTTTTTTCTCTCACCTCGCATTCAGAAGGGGTGCTTCGAATTGAATGAAACGGGGAATAAAAATTAATGAAACTTTGTGAGTTTCAGTTTCTTTGCTACCTTTGATATTATTTGCTAAGCGGCCACCCATCCAAGTATTGAACCAGGCTAACACTGCTTTACAGGGGGGGGGGGGGATCACCGCAGTAGCACACGAACCTCGAGTTCACTACTGGCGGTTATACAAATTTTTCTATCATTAGTCTCTTCACCACCAATTACATTACCTCTCGTCGAAATATATATCCCTCATTACAATTTAATTTAGATTGCATTGTACACGAAGTACGAGATCAAGTGCGGAGCGCTGCATGGTGGAAAAAAAATGTAATTTCCGCTGGTCTCGCTTGAACCCAGGATGTTGCAGATTCATTAACGTCGATTTTAAATTCTAGGGAACATTATGTAGTACTCTGTTCAACGACAGAGTACTACATAACGCAGCATATTTTAACTATTCAAAATAAGGCTGGTTGAGGGGTCTAAATTTTATCGCCGGACGGATTGTGCAAACGGCAGCTTTTTCCGAGCAAACACAAGCGGAGAGGGATGATCATTCTCATCTCTCTTCTCCTTGCCACATCCTAGAAAAACTCTCATCCACACTGCACTACACGCGTACATAAATAACGGAGGGGTTGAGAGCCGTAGTCCGTGGGCAAACAAGAGTGTGATATTTCATACTATTATTTGGTCATTTAATAAAGTGCCGTTAATGGATTGGCCGCTATGTAGTCGGGGGTTTGACGTTAGTAGCTCGAGAAAGGTCTTCACGACTGACTCGTGTGTGTTCTCTCTCCGGGGTAGTTCACCCGTACTCTACATCTCTCTCCCAGTGTGCATTAATCATCGCGATAGATACCAGCAATATCGCGGATACGCCCACCCCATCACCCACACCCGCATCTTTATTTGCGACGTCGTGCACGAAGCTTTTAAGCTTACTGAAAATAGAATACGATTTATATCGTGGACAAAAATATCCTTTTGCCTCGCGATCGCCAAAAATGAATAAAAATATCCAGATGAAGCAAGAAGATTGCACAAGTACATCCGGCCTTCCGTACTCTTGAAGCTCGTCCTTCAGGGCACTTATCAGTACTCTCCGTAACTTTTAACCTCAAATACCCGTGGATGTACGCCCCTACAACTACTCTCGACTTAAAATACTTGTATACAGTCCAGCACTAGTTCCCGTTCCATTTCTGCGCGAACAAAAAAAAAATAATCGCGAACGGAATCCCGGGATACACGGATGGAGTACGAAAGAAAAAAAAAGACCTCCACCAAGCTGAGGGTTGTTGGCCCGTATTGAAACGGATTCCACAACATTGAGAGCGTATGCTGTTGCTTCTGGCTGTTTGTGCGAAGGAAAGCAGAAGGGCTGAACCTCTCTCCCTCGCTATATTTCTGGGGTAGTGAAAGAGCTCTCGGCCACGGCAGGCGCAGGATACACGTAATTGAGGGTTGCCTAGCGCCCTCCCGGCCTAAGGGATGTTTTGGTTTCATCATGAAGTGCGTATACATATACATATATATATATATATATATATATATATATATATGGATCCAGCTATACGTACAGAGAAGAGTATCTCGCTGCGGTGTCGCTTGTTTCACCACCGGTTACCCTCGTTCTCTACGGATTTCTATCTTCCTGCAGCCTTTCTTCGCAGTTCTCTACAATTACCGAGCAGCGAGAGCATCGTGTGTGTCTTTATCTGCTTCTCTCACTTCCTGTCTCTCGTACTCACTCCAGGTCTATAAATTTTGTTGCATACATATTCAAGTCCCCTTTTCCATCATCCTTTTACATTTGTCTGTCTGTCTGTCTTTCTCTTCCACCATCTCTCTCTCTCTCTCTCTCTGCCTCCATCCCTCTCAACGCTTATATCCTTATGAAATAATCATGGAATTATTAGCCTGAGGCACTTGGCCGTTTGCCCCCTTCTCAAACTCCTTGCTCACCGGCTGTCTATTTATCTCTCATGTGTTTTTATTCTGCTCATTTTTCTCTGGTTTGAGGTGGGATAATAAGTGCGTGTATGGTAGATGGCAACGTTTCGGAATAATCCCCCACGTTTCCAAGTTCATCTGTCAGTTAATCCTCCACGTGAATTCTATTATCTCTCTCTCTCTTTCTTTCTCTCTCTCTCTCTCTCTCTCTCTCTCTCTCTCTCTCTCTCTCTCTCTCTCTCTCTTTCTCTCTCTCTCCCTCACTTCTGTCTCTCTCTCTCTCTCTCTTCGCTAATCTCTGCCTGTCCACACAAACGCGAATCTTCCGGCCCCTCATATGCATCATCGATTAAACGTACCGAATGAAGGAATGGTGTGCGAAGAACTCGTAACCGCAACTGCAATGTGGCCGGAAGGCGATTCGTACGCGCTTTTCGCAATTCATCCACGTTAATTTTGCAACCCTTAACAATCTATATTCAGGCATGGAAAGTCTGGTGATTTCCGCAAGTATCTGTAGACTTTGCGTTTTCGTTGCAGGTTACACATCGATAACCGAATCTCACTGGTTTTTCTCATTTGTCCGGAAAACTATTTAATGGGTCTGTCTGTGCTCCCGTCTCGTTGACATACGGGCGATAGGCGTCGAGAGAAAGTTTTCCGGCTTATGGCGGAGGATGAGAGCTTTCCGGATTGACGCTGATGAAATTCTCCAGAGCCCCTACGGACACGCCTCCACGGTCCAGCTTTTAGCAGTTCTTCAGTTCCTCGTTCTCGCGTTATGTTGCTTGTACGCTCGCTGCCGTTGATGTCGGCTCTCGCGAGTCTTCACTACCATCAGGCGCCTGGCAGGCGATCCATCATAAAACCCTCCGCGTAATGTATGTACAAGTCCGTATAAATACATATACATATACACACACACCATATATATATATATATAGTAATTTTGAAGACATTCGACATAGGAGATCGTCCTCATAGCGTAGAGTCCCCATACTTACTTTTAAGCCACCACAGTGTCTTTAAAATCGCGTTTAGATAAATGAGACCATATATTCGGAGATAAAATATTGCATTTTTTTTAAACTGAATCGTTGATTTTGAGACCGAAACGGTCATAAATTCAGCTATGAGCACATTTCGCTTTTTTGAGGACGATATTTTCATTAAAAAAAATAAATCTTTGATTTCAAGGAGATCCTAAATCGCCTTTGTATGCATATATATAAAGACCATTAAGGATCTCGTCCGTAAATAATAGATTTTTTTCTAATGTCACCCACAATGTCTCATCGCATTTCGACAAATGAGTGCATATGCCTGAAGACGATTCGTTGCATTTTTGAAGAAATGATTCGGTCGAAAAGACGACTTTTAAAGAAAAAAAGTCATCGATTTTAGTATCTCGCCCTTAAAATCAGACATTTGTTTTCCTTTAATGCAAAAGTCGTTCTCAGAACAGTGAGATGTGCTCAGAGTCGAAACTAGATGTAGATGTGACGTGTTCAAAATATACTTTTCCCATATATATATATATATGTGTGTATGTTTTTTATTTTTTTTATTTTAATGTTTTTTCCTAAGGTACACGCTGTTCGCGTTTGTTACCTATTTTTTCCTCCACTGTCACTGTTTCTTTCCTCCTTTTCCACACTCCTTTTTCTTCACCTCCCCCCCCCCCCTCCTTGCGGCGGCAGCCGACTTCCCCCTCTGTATCATATTCATCATGACATTTCTGTCATGGGTATAGGGAAAACTGCGGAAAACTTATACCGATAACAGCCGGTCATCAAGTTCGCCCCCCAGTCGTGGAACTAGTCTTATTTCGCCGTGAAATGCTGAAGAAAAACATTTCACGACGAAATGTACGCGCGACTGGGATTTGAACCCGGGACCTCCCGGTCCGCAGGTTTAGTGGCAAGCACGCTAACCATTAGACCATTGCACCGGTTATATGTGTGTATGTATATATATCGTAGGTTACAAAAGTTGGCGTATTCGTTGGTACATTCTCGTTGTCCGATTAATGTGCTATCTGGAATTTTTGAGACCGTAAGATTTTTCGCGGTACTCGGGTTATAAAAGTTTCCTCACGTATATTTATGGGATTTTTTCGGAGAAATTTTTTCTCTTGCTTGTTTTCAAAGTGGAAAAATGAAAATCGCAGTGCGAATGGCACAGAACACCAAACGTCAGCTTATCCTGGATCTCCTCAAACACACAAATCTACCGTAGCTTTCTTTCGCTTCTATTTTATTCTCGAAAAAAACGATTTTACATGCAGACATATGGAAGTCAAATGTTTATTGCCGGAATTTAGGAATATGTCTTCTACGAGCGTTGGTACGATCGAAATGAGCAGTTGAACTTAGAAAGCTGCATAAAACAGTCGACCATGATTACAGCGTAACCTTATTAGGGACATGAGTAATGAACACGGTGAACTATTTAAAACAATTATACTGACTCGTATAGTAATGGAGTCAGAATCGTCTATTATGAAATCTGAGAATAGCTTAGATTGAGGGCACGTGAAAATTCATAAAGAAGGTTCCGATTGAGACACAGAAAAAAACCAGAGTCTACTAATGATATTCGATCCTCAAAGCTCGTAAAATAAGCTCCGAGGTGTGAACACAAATTTTGCCTCAAAATATGAGCATTTGTTTCCACGATTCACCAAAATACGCTCAAATTAGTATTGAGGTAATGAAACAAAAAAGGCGGAGTTTGTTGCTCATAAAATTCGATAAAATTGCACATGTCCGCGAAAACTTCTTTGCAAAACTCAACCCAACTTGAGTCAGCTCATCTCCGAAACGTACGCGTTTACGTATAGAAAAGCGACTGGTTCTCGTCTCCTCGTGACAACGACGGGAATCCCTATTTGATTTACTGCCGTTAATAAACGTTAACACGTATAGTTCCGGGAGGAAGAGGAAGAGAGAGAGAGAGAGAGAGAGAGAGAAGGTGGGAGAGGGAGGATAAAGGAGGTGAAGCGTGCCTTTGGAGCTGATGCGCTTTGGGGTAGTTTGGGCAGCGGGTGGTTGGCAAGTTTCGAGCGTTCGGTGGTGCAGCAGCAAGGAGGCGTGACGCGTGCGTGACTCCCCGGTTGCACAAAGCCACAAGAGGGCGCTTGCAGGGTTTCTACGCCGGAAGCTGAGAGTATGCTCTTCTCTCCATTCAACGCGTGTGTGGCTCCTGATGCTCGTCGCGAAAGCGATAATACGAACTACCTTTACACACATACGTGTACATGTCGATGTAGCTGTATATGTATGTATAAATGTGTGTGTGTGTGCGCACATACAAGTGTCTAGGTAGCTTAGGAAAGACGAATGGAACGGTCAAATTGCGAATTCCAACAACGGACAACGATCGTTCGCAAGTTTGCGTCACTCTGCCAAAGTAAATCGCCGGATTCCTCGGTAACTGGGCAATTTCATTCGTGTGTTCTATGATATTGACCCGCAAGAGTCCAAAGGGCGTCCGTTGGTCGATTTACCGAGGAAATTATATGGCTTTGGTCCTCGTCGCTTTCAACTGCTGATATATGTCCTGGTACATGAACTTTTGTTACTTCGGACTTTGGGCAACGTTGAGTTTCAATGATCATCGTTGAATAGTTTGACCGACGCGTAAGGAAATTAGGAATCGAGCGAGGGAGAGAAAGAGTGAGAGGAGCACAGAAGGTTGCTGAACCGTACATCGAGACTTCCGAATGTTTGAGATTCCTTCTCCTGAAGGTGTACTCTCTCTGTCTCTCTCTCTTTCTTTCTACAACCCGAATTCTCTCTCGATCACCGAACTTTTCGAGTTATCAGGCTTGTTGGTCGCAGTCAAATATACATCATCGTTTGCTGATTCACGTGATGACTTCTACTTCGCCTCAGTTCCCAAGTTAACTTTGAGTTACCCGACGCGAAACGTTTCGCTTTATTCAATTGACATTTGGATTATATTAGCAGTGAGACTGAGTACGAAGAATGCCTGTGGAAGGCAGGGTAACCCGACAGGGAAAGAGAGACGGAGGGAGCGGGAGAATGCGGGAGAAGTCTGGCAACTGAAATAGGGGATGATTTAGTTAGATTGCTGACATTTTACGAGACAAAGAGTCGCCAGTCAGCGACTAGAATCGGAATTATACATAAGTGCATCACCATCCGCTGAGCAAATATCGAATGTTCAAAGTCAGATGAGTGTAACCCTACTTCGTAACTACCCGGAGCCCATTCGTTAAGTTGACAAAAACTGTATGCTATAAAACGTCGTATTCTATACATTTAACGCAATTGTTCGAGTAAAAGCCAATTTACATCGCCGGGGCGCGAGATAACACAACCATGAAACTTCGTCTGCAATAACTGCATTGTTTCGCCCGCAGTGTGGCAGGTTGCGTCATCTTGTTGAAAGAATATGTCTCCCAAGTCCATGCCGTTCAATTCATTCTATAAAAAGTTGGTTATCATGTTACGATAACGAACACCATTGACGGTAACCGCATATCCAGCAGCATTCTCGAAAAAGTACGGCCCAATTACCAATTACTCCTCCAAACCATAATCCGCACCAAACAGTGACTCGTAGTGGATGCATGGGAAGCAGTTGAATCACTTGTGGATTTTCAATCCCCCAAATTCGACAGTATTGTTTATTTACTTAGACACCAAGTTGAAAATGTGCCTCATCGCTGAAAATGATTTTCTTCGAAAAATCGCCAACGATTCGTTTGGGTTGTGTACGGCGCTGCGCATGGTCTGCCGGCTGCAGTTCTTGTGTCAATTGGATCTTGTAAGCATGGATATACAGACCTTTTGTAAAAATTTGCTGCACAAAGCATTTTGAAATGTTCAATTGCTGAGCACTATGGCGAATCGAGATGGACGGACTTTCGTCAACACTCGCACTCGCTGCGGCTACGTTTTCATTCGCCCGACCGGTATGAAGATGGTCAATGCTTTTCGCGGTCAGAATTGAACCACTAACCTCAAATTTTCTTATTACATTCGCCACAGTGTTGCGCGATGGTGCGTTATGATGACCAAAAGGCGTGTGCACTTTTCGAACCATCTCTGCAAAATTTTCACCATTTTTGTAGTGAATTTTTACAATTTCTATGCGGTGCTCGATCGTGTAATTCTTCATGACTAAACCGCAATCCTTTCTGATGCCAGTTGTCAAAGATTAGTACTCTATGCTTGCCACAAAAAAATGGCGCGCAATTTAAGATGTCAGGTCATTTTGAGACACCCTTCCAGAAGTGGAAACAAGTATTGGAATCCAATTCGATCCCTACGACATTTTCTACACGGAATGCTTTGTCTGTGCTTAAAAATGTATGAGTAGTCTGAATGCCGCAGGGGTGACCGAGGATACCTAAAGTTTCTCGGTCAGCCAAAATATTACATGTATATAGAGATATATAGGGCAAGGTAAAATGTTATATGTATAAGTGCGGTAAGGGATGAACCCAGGGATAGCTGCGGTTACTCTGTTCTCGGTTGACTAAAGTCGACGGCTATGGCGGTGGTTGATGGGCCTCCATCTCTATTCTCACCACGATCTTTCCCACAGCGTGCCGCTGCATCGCTAAGGGTGCTCATACGTGGAGAGAAATAAGTGGTCGAGACATGCAACCAACTACTGTACACCAAAACCGCACGAAGGAGAGAGAAAGATAGAGAGAGAGAGAGAGAGAGCTCTCGATCAATTAACCAAAAACCCCGGGTTATATCACTTTCCTGTCACGTGACCCACGATTCCGCACTCGCGCGCATTCTTACAAAAGAATCAAAAGAAGAAGCCCCGTTTCTCATGTGTACACATGTATATATATCACGCTCGAGAAGTCCCCATCTATTTGCACAAGAATAACGTGCGTTATGGGATTACGTCAAAACATCGTTGCGGAAATTGCCGAGGGATGATAATATAAAGAGTCGAAGGGGCAAAAAGAGAGAGAGAGAGAGAGAGAGAGAGAGAGTGTGTGTGTGTCGATTTTCTGCCTCTAAAGCCCCAACGTACACTGCGGATATATACATTAACAAACAAAAAAAAAGGAGACAGCCTCAACGACCAGTCCAGCGGAGGGTGAGAGGGCCAACTAGAGTGTGAGCGATTGAATAAAAGATAGAAAAAAGCGTGAAAGGGGTTCGTCGAGTCGACCGCATCTAACTGTACGTATAACAATCCCTTTCGTTTTTTCTCCCTTTCTATCTCTCTCGCTCTCAGGACGAATGTGAAATCAACGTGGCTATTGTTAGCCCGAGGAGGGATAACGCGTCGTTGCACCCTCATACGTGCACGCAGACGCATTCAGCGGTATTAACCAACATAAATGCATATGTATAAATACACGAACACATGCAGGCACTGAGAACACGAGAAAAATGGAGAATACGTTGTGAAGAATCGGAGAATGGGCGTTTGGTAATCTCCCTAGTCCAGTGCACGGGGCATTTCCGTGTTAAAGTTGTCCAAATTGTCATCAGTGTCGATTTGGACTAACATTTTCATTAAATTTTCTATGTCTCTGATGCTACGTGGATTTCATTAATATGTCTCGTTACGTCAAGTTTTCTTTAAGTACCACAGGCCTTCCCATCATAATTTTGTTCCAGAAGAGCAGCGGAAAGATGTCTGTGCATAAAATAATTGGCTGTGTACATTATTGAATGTCCACAAAAATGATATTTAACCCTAGAACTCAATTAATATTTTTTCTACCTTCAAATTCATGACTGGGGCATATACCCACCCCACGCGTTTTTTGTAGGCAGAATCGCTCCATTGAGCAGTAAAGAGAAACATCAGTACACGAATCTCTTCGTTCTTCAATGAGGAAGAGAATTATGTAATGCAAATTCGATTTTATAAAAATGTATTCAGTGAAAACCCCCGTTCAAACGCCGACATAGGCCGAAAATCGCATTTTTTAAAACAAAAAAGTGATATTTTTCTATCTAATTAACAGATCTTCAAATGCCGCATGGCTTTTTAAAGACGGAACATTGAGCTTATAAAATATTAGTTGAATCCTATTCCATTCGAAAAGTACATTTATTTTGAGATATGAAAATGAGGAAAATACGGAATTCGTAAATACGGAAAAAGTCAATGGAACGCAATGAAAAAAATTTTACAGGGTTTTTTCCTATATTTTTCACTTTGTTTATCAAGTAAATAGTATTTAATCAATATTGATGATAAGAATGAGAATATAAAGAGTATAAAGAAATCGTACATTCACCTCATTCTACTATCGCGCAAGCGCAACAATACACCGTTCTGTGCTCCTCGCAGGCGACTCTTTGGCATCGTTGGCAAAAAAAAAACTGAAGCTTACAATCCTTTGCTCTTGGACAGAATGCACATTTCGCCCCGTTTTTTTTGGCCCAACCCTTGATGCTAGTGATTTTTTTTCTCTTGCAAGATGGTACTCATAGAAACTTGCAAGTCCCGCCGGAAATTCGGAATGAGTAGCCTTGCTCGCAGATGAGGCTCGATGAGAGACTTGACGAGACTTTTTATGAAGGTCCTCCGATGCATATTTTCAAGCTTCGCGTTGAAATTGTGGAGAATCTTCGGGTTAATTTTTATTTCAAATCAAATATAAAATATATGGCTTTGGATAATATATGTTGCCATTTGCACTTAAATAACGTAATAATACGTAAAATATATTGATCCTGGTAAAAAATGTAAGATTCGCATACCGCCACGAAACGCCAGCGGTAACTTCATACTGGAGTAGATACCCACCCCGGACGCTCTTGAGAACCGTTTTGCCTGACAACCAGCGAGCAACTGATGGGACTGTCGACCTGCCCTCACATCTACGTAACGAAACTGAATTGTCTTCACGTTCTTCAGTTGACAATATCGATTTGTAGCTTAGGAGAGCACTTTAAAAGTCGATTGGGGTGGGTCTACCCCGTACACGAGTTCCAGGGTTAAAATGCGAGAACGACGAAACTCCGATCGAAAATAAGCTGATAAAAAAGCAAGTTGGGGAGAATTTTTTTCGACCACGATTGTCCAATCGCATTTGTCGTCACGTCCACACGTCCCGTGTACAAATTCATCTGTACGCATAATAACTTCTATACGTGAAATGGAATCCCGGCAATGAGAATTTTCACTGGACTCGTGGCCTTCACCGGGGGAGGGAAAAAATTCCAAAACGTAAAATCTCATCATTTCACCCTCGAAACGAAGGGTGCGACCGCCAGCGCTCTCACGAAACAGGAATTTGTAGCGAATTATAAAAACATGTTTTGTGAGAGGCATTATATCGCTCCCTCGGCACGCTGATTCTCTCATTAGGGTCCATTAATAATTCGTTACATCAATCTCCGAGGGGTGTGTTCAATAATAACCCGAGATACTGTAACGTGTAGACGGTAAAAAAAAAGTACAATGTGCAGGTATATACGCGCCGTTAACAATAAGCCAGTCCGAAAAACGGTAGCCTGTACAACGTGTTTGCATTTCCATTATGCAATAAAACAGGGAAGGGACACGCCTTTGGGCGACGAGCCAAATCTGTACAAGAGGCTGGAAAACTTAACAAAAAAACAGCAAAAAAATGATCTCGTCGTACGGGAGACTTCGGTACATCAGTTTTCTCATTAGCAAGCCCTTCAGCTTCAAAACTCTGAGGTTTTAAGCAGGGCTGTAACTGTCGATACTCTCCCTTCCTTTCTATCTCTACTCGTATGTATATTTCATCGCCTGTGCGAAGGCCTCGCTAAAAATCGTTTCGCTATTGTGTTTTTCTGCTGCGAGATGGAATATCCATGGGATCCCGTCGCCTGGGGTCATCATTTTCCATTTGACCCTCATTGAAGAGTTGGGGACATTATCCCCTAGAATTGAACCTTTGTACACAAGGCGATTTCAATCGGATAGTACTGCTGGTTTTATCGTCGATGCAGTCCCGATCGGAAATATAATGACAATCCGAACAAATGAGAATCTTGTCACGTTTCTGGGGATGAAAGGAGGGCAAACCCGCGAACGAGAAAACGCTTATATCTACGATATTCCGAGCTTTCAGTACCGTAATCTCGTACATCGTAGAATTGCGCGAAGTCTGAAAATGGTCGAGCTGCAGGACGCAGCTTCAACGTCGGATTGGCACTTCAATCCTCCTCACAATCTATATACATTTACTGGATTGCCTCAGTGTATTGTTCCGAATGATAAATAGAGATGAGGAAAAAATACTGTCACGCGAAAAGATTTTTTTTTCGATATTTAAGTGTGCTCTTTGAGAAACAATGACTTTGACCTGTGCAAAAGTTTGTTGGGGCGTCCCAAGATGCACCCACATCTCTATAGGGATCTGTTAGGGACATCGCACATAGGTAGTTCTCATTGGCGAT
Source organism: Ophion ventricosus (assembly GCA_963932345.1). NCBI lineage: Eukaryota > Metazoa > Arthropoda > Insecta > Hymenoptera > Ichneumonidae > Ophion > Ophion ventricosus. The sequence goes on along the minus strand of OZ010714.1, from coordinate 13,095,072 downwards.
CCAATTGGAGTCTGCTCTGTTCCCCGATGAACGCCATTTGAGAATTCTTACCATGTTCGAATCGAAAATACGTGAAAAGCCACGAGAAAAAACTCGGCGTGTTGAAACATACTCGTAACTTGCACTGATATTATGTCAAAGTGCAATAAAATAAACAACAAAGGATAATTACGGTGGAATTTCAGTGATGCAATTCAAATCAATTATCAAGATATACTTTTTCAGGACAGACGTTTACTTTTTTTGGATCCACTTCCATCCATATATATATGTATATATTCCATTCCATTCATATATAGATATACAAAATTAAAATGTTGTATATTAGGTTTTTTTTGTATATTTTGTATATTTTGTTTAGAAAATTTGGTATGTGTTGTTTAGACAATTGAACGTGCAGAATGCGATGGGATCCATCGAGAATCGTATCCAATTCTGTTCGATAATTTGGGACTCCTTTAGGATTCAAATTGGATTCGTACATTGGACCCCAATAGGGAATCCCGCTAAGGATCCAATGTACGAGCGTGACGTTCTATTATAGAGATCCAATGCGATGGCGCGTTGGATTTTTATCAGGAAACGGGGACAAGTATGGGAATCCAATTGGATCCCTACGACAATTCCTGCACGGGGATTGTCTTCATGAAGAAATGATACACACAGATGAATCGACTGGAAAAGTATCAGTAGTACCATCAGGTAATATGCATCCGGGTCAATGATGACCATCAGGGATCTCGTCGGAATTCCAGGCTCGCACGCGTCCCATTTGGGATACGTACCTAGGTAGTAGGGACGATCCGCTCTCCTCGCGCGATGAAGACTCTGCAGCGCGTGGCGGCGGGTTTCATCGATATTCCAGCGGCACAATCTCGGCAACTGGAACATCTGGCCTATCCATGCACACATACGTATATTTCGATTCGATACACTACGGGCGAGAATACAACGCAAGGGAATTCCCGCTTGGCATCAATTTCCCTCTCGCGTCTACGAGGGACACATGAGGGAAAAGTGAAGTGCGATAACTCCCGAAACAGCTTCAAACATCCTAAGCGAATTTGTTGCGGCATTGGCTATGTGTGTCCTGCCATTGATACATGCAATTCGACGTTGGGACGGCAAAAATCCCGGGCCTCTGGGGAATTTTGTGGAGCGGTGTAATTGGTCGTAAAAAAAAGACACTGACCGGAAAGATCAACTGCTTTGTGGAACATTCGTACAATCAAACGAATCTAGCTTTCGCTTTCTTCCAGAGAGCTCTTTGCCTCCTGAATACGTCAAGAAATAATTCAGTAAAACGGAAAAAAAATCCTTATCGTACTGCAACGAAGCTTCGAACGTTTCGTCATAAAAGGATGGGGAAAAGGGCATTGTCCCGTGATCCGTGGCTAATTCTGAGAAACTGCAATGCACTCACGCGATTATCGGTCGACCGAGGAAATCGTGTTCGGAATGTATCAACTGCTTTTTTCTTACGAGTACACATGCGCGCGTACGCGCCGTGCGAAGTATTTCGTGTACGAACGAAGATACGTGAGTTCGAACGATATTTTCGCGGATTAAAAAGATCAGGGCGACGAGAAATCTCTATAGAGGTGAAACGTGACTGTTGTATGTAGGAAAATCGAGATCTGGACCAAAAAGAAAAAAGAGAAAGCTCTCGAGCTTCCAATGTACATACATTGGGACAGATGTTTATTTTATTTCCGTTTTATTCTTTTTTTAGATTCTTCCGTATCGATTTTTGCATATGGCGTCTATGTACACACTCACACACGCGTATATATATATATATTAGGGTGATTCGTTTCAGGGCAATTTTTTTTTTTTACCTATCGTGACCGAAAACCTTTAGTTGGTACCCAAAAACGAAGTTTCGTGAAAGGGGGGTGTTGTCAAAAAATATTTAGAGGTCGCGAATCAAAATTGAAGATTTCCCATTTGATTAACATCGAAAAAAATGTTTTTCTCATTATTAGTGTTACCATTCCGCGAATTTTGATATCGCGATATTTTCCAAGTAGGTTCTCATAGGAAATATGATACTTTACAATAAAGTTCATTGAGCCATGTCCGTAAATTCAACCGTTTCAGCGGTATCATTATTTCAAGTGAATATTGTATGAAAATATCTATTCAAACGGCTATAACGCCTAAGCTATTAGATATATCGAAAAAATTCAAATGAGAACTTTGTAGAGAAAGTAATTTGCTATAATAAAGTATTTTCGGGCACGATGGGTAAAAAAAAAGTTACCCTGAAACGAATCACCCTAATATATATATATTAAAAAATGAATAAAAAGCCGCGAAAAATTCGGAAAACGAACATATACATGTATGTGCATGAGGTTTTATATAATATGTTACATTCGCTTTTCTTTCTCAACATTTCCCCCTTTTTTCACGGTTTAATCCTTTTGTTTACTAAGCGGACTCCCCTTCGATGGCAGCGAGAGAGAAATCCCTTATCCAGCTTTTCTGGCCTGGCCTGTTAACCGATCCGATAAAAATGCGGGAGGGATGCGGTACAAAGGTTGAATTCCAACCATGCACATTTTACTATGCTCCATTGCCTTCTGCCCTACACACGCACGCGCGCGTTAAATGTATGTGTAGGGAAAATTAGGAAGATAATATTTATATAATAGAAAAATAAACTAATGCATACATGTATATATATATATATATATATATATATATATATATATATATATATACATATGTGTGAGGGGTAGGGGTATAAATATATATATAAATTTCATCTTCCCGTTTTTCTCTTTGTCAGGACCCGTTCAATTTATTGCAAGGCTATTCTCCCTTGCCCATTGTTTTATCGGACCAAAGTGTGCGCTTGTATAGGTGTGTGTGTTCCTGTACAATGACGCGCGCCCTGACGCACGAGCCACATGGCGTTTTTCTGGCGATGATGCCAATGTGCATATGGACCTCTCGAAAACCAACGTGGGAAATATTTCTCGTTCAAGAGTGTACGTTTTTTTTGTTTTTCGTCTTTTTGCTTTTCTCGGCATTGTCACTTTTATTCGCTTTTTTCCCCCATCTCTCTTTCTTTCTCTTTTTCTCTCTCTTTCTTTTTTTTTGTCGTTATTTCGATCTTTCCGTACCGTGAAATTTCTCTTCGCTCTTCGTGTACTCTTTTTCTCCCGTTTGTATCGGCCATTCGTTGAGACCGAACGCTCCCCCCCCCCCCCCCCCCTACCGCCAACCGCGAAACCGTAGATTTATCGCGAATTTATCGGCCTCGCGTACTTAGAGTACTTCGCCGATAACGGACACGCGTATAATACTCTCTCTTTCTCTCTGACTCTCTGTCTCTCTGTCTCTCCCTCTCCCTCTCTCCTTCTCTCATTCTCACGACCGTATACGTAAAGTGTATACGTATATGTATGTAAGGATTGTTAAACATAAACCGAAGAGAATGCTTTTTTTTTTGGTCGGATTGCATATCTCGTGCCGCTTCGACTGCGCGATAACGGATAATGGATAAAGAAAATAGCGAAGGAAAAAAGTCGAAGGGAGAGAAAGAAAGAAGCTTGTAAATTTTGAGAGCTTTCCCCCCCCCTACTGGCTCTCAAGCACTCTCGGGTATCCTTGTATTTCGCGGTTGGATTCAACCGCTCTCGGCTTACCCACGGTATTAATTGTTCCGTGGTACACGCGAATAGCGAATAAAAGAAATAAGAATACGGATAATTGAAAGAGGCAAATAAAAAAAGGATAAGGAAGAAAAAACAAATGAACGGAAGGAGCGAATTTTGGTTTGGGTAGCTCCCGTTTGTTTTTTCCCCTGGATCGGGAAAATCCGAGAACAAATGCGCCAAAGAGGTAAAGAAAAAAGAGATTTTATAGCGCACTCGTAAATATCATGTTTTTACGTGAAGCATGCTATTGAATACTTTTTTTTTTTGTATTACATTCCCAGTGCTTTATTTATGTATTGAGAAATTTATTTTAAGGAGAATATTTTTATTTGGCTTCGTTAAAATTTGATTGAATTTTATTCTCCTTCTGTGCCTATTGATAGTACCGGAATGTATCAAATAAAACTTAAAAGTGGTATAAATTCATTCTTTCTTCTATATATATGTACACTACCGGCGAAAAGTTTCCGAACAAAAATTCAAAAAATTTCCGGAACGATTTTTTATGCCATTCCGCCGATAGTTGACATAAATGAATTTAACAAACGGCATTTTGAAGGGGAAGAATTCACCTTCATTCCGTTTTTTGATAATTTTATGCTATTTTTTTTTACGACTAGTACCCTTTTTCGAAAACGACCACTTTTCGCCTTTTTTTGTTCCTTTTCCAGTGGACCCCGTTTACAGGTAAAAAAAATTTTATGCTTCCCCTTGACCGGAATCATAAAGGGGGAAGCTCAAGCTTCAATTCTGTTTTTTTCAAACGTCGTACGATTTTTTTTCTAAAGATATTTTGATTAAAAAAAAAGAGAATTTGAAAAATAACGTGTAACGCGACAACGCCAAGGATTCAAGAAAAACCTCAAGATAGTAAAAAGTTGAATCGGTTTTTCGTTGAGTTTGCGATAATTTTTTCAGATTTTTTTTCGAAATTCTTTTTTCGCCTATTTTCGGTGAAAATCAGATGTTTTAATTCCGTAACTCGAGAAAAAAATGTCGAAAAAAATCGGAAATAATTATATTGCGTTGAAAATAGAAAAATAAAAAATTTTCCTCTCTTGAAATTTTACCGCAAACCCCTTAGTTCTCGAGTTACGTTAATTAATACATCTGATTTTTTACCGAATATAGGTGAAAACAAAAATTTCGAAAAAAATTCTGGAAAAAATTCTCGCGAATTCATTGAAAACCGATTCAACTTTTTACTATCTTGAGGTTTTCCTTGAATCCTTGTCGGTTTCGCGTTACGGGTTATTTTTCAAATTGTCTCTTTTTTAAAAAAAATCAGAATATCTTTAGAAAAAAAATCGTAAGAAGCTTTAAAAAAAAATTGAACCTTGAGCTTCCCCCTTTATGAATCCGGTCAAAGAAATGCATAAATATGTTTTTGTCCGTAAACGGGGTCCACCAGAAACGGAATAAAAAAGGCGAAAAATGATCGTTTTCGAAAAAGGCTTCTAGTCTTAAAAAAAATAATAACAAAAATTTCAACAAAAAAACGGAATAAAGGTGAATTCCTTTCTTTCAAAATGCCGTTTATTGAATTCATTTATGTCATTCATTCCGGAACTTTTTTGAATTTTTGTCCGGAAACTTTTCGCCGGTAGTGTATATATAGAGGGAAAAAATGGAATAAGGTGGACACATAAAAAGGGGAGCACCCAGTACGATGGAACAAATAATAATTAAATATATATATATATACTTTATATATATATATATATATATATATATATATATCAAAGGAGCGGGGAAACATCAATTTGTTGTTAAATTTACACAAAACGGAAAAGGATGTCACCTCCGCCAAGTTATAACTGGCTCGTATCGAGTTATCCGTCGTCTTCCCTCCAAATTTCATGTACGCAAATGGAATGGATAATAAAATGCAGACTATGTTTGTTCGTGATACGATTTACGTGTAAATTATCAGGGTTCCAACAAAATTGAGTTGAAATTTTATGATTTGAGTTGATTTGCTTAAATACTTCCCTAATTTAAATAGAAGCAACCAAGGCTAAATATATAGAAGTTGAAGAATACATGAATATCCGAATAAATAAATATCCGCCCCGAATAATTTTGTTACCGCGCGGAAACGAGATCAATGTTTAATATGTTGATAAGATAAACGAGAGTAGCAGATCTTTCGTGTGAAGCAGCGGTGATCTGGGCCAATACTTGGATGGGTGGCCGCTTAGTCGCACACTGACAAAGTGTGCGCCGAGCGCCGATTGACAAAGGCTAATTGAAGCATATCTATAGTTAAAGTAAATCTGTACACTTTGATGATAAAAAAAGGATATTAAGGTGGGCCCGAATTTCGGTAACAATGATACTACAACATGGAACGCCCACGACGTCAAAGTTCTACTCGGGTATCCCTCGCTTTTGATAGCTAACGGAAATAATGGGTTATCCTCGAAAACCAGGCGTTAATCATTCGCGCGTAAGAGACGACGGTAATTCGAGGGAGGAAACATCGGAGTAGCCCTTTTCATACTCCCTCATCGATCCTCGTACTTTGAGCTCTCGTCCTTTACACCCTTTACACCCTGCTATAAAACACGCGTTAGTGAGTGATCGTTCAGAATTAGCGGATTCAAAAAGGGAAGGGGCGGGGGAGTTACCATGTTCCTCCTAATTCATAATGCGAAGGGATAATCGGACTACGTGGCTGGAGGGTTGGAGAAAATCCCATCAATTTCGTTATTTCATACGCTTTACGCTTTCTCTCCGATCCATTAATGAGCCAGGTAGAGTGTGAGAAAAACAGAATACGCATCCTTTAGGATTTAATACTTGAATGTACTAGTGAGGGTATCGAAGCTCGTGATCTTAAGAAAACTTTTTTAGAATAGGAGAGAGAGAGAGAGAAAGAGAGAGAGAGAGAGAGAGAGAGAGAGAGAGAGAGAGAGAGAGGGAGAGAGAGAACGAGACTTTTTGGGCGATACAGTAGTATGACGCGTAACTTAGGCTTTTCCACATTACATATCACGATCTTGTGCAGAAATTTGTTGGAAGTTCCCAGATCCTACTACATCCTTATTGGGATTTAACGGGAACGGCGCACGCAGGGACTCCACATTGGAATCCAAGTAGATTCCGCGCTATTTCCCGATTGACGTCGTTTGAGATTTTTTTTTCAAAATTCTTAACTGGAATTTGTGGGATCTTCCAAAAAAAATATTCTTTCGTAATCTCGTGCATAATTGTGTTGGGAAGTCCCAAGATGCACCCACAACTGTCTAGGGATTTGTTAGGGACACCGCACATAGGGAATTCTCACTGGGATCGAATTGGATTCTGCACTGCTCGCCGATGAACGCGGTTCGAAAATTCTTACCACGTTCGAATTGAAAATATGTAAAAAGTCACGAGAAAAACCTCGGCGTGTTGAAACATAACCTGCACACTTCGTGAGCGTGTACGTGTGTGGTGATAATAAGTCAAAGTGCAGTGAAATAAATAACAATAATTACAGTGGATTTACAGTGATGTGATTCAAATCGATTTTTAAGATATACTTTTTCAAGCGATTTATATTATACTTTTTTAAGGTTCACTTATTTTGTATATCTATTTATTTTTTTTACGAAATTCAACGTACAGAATGCGATGGGATCCATCAAGAATCGTACCGGATTCTGTGCGATAATGTCGGATTCCTTTAAGATTCAAATTTGAATGGTACATTGGATTCCAATGAGGAGCCCGATTAGAATCCAATGTACGAGCGTGGCGTTTAAGTATAGGGATTTAATGCGATGACCCATTGGATCCCTATCAGGAAGTGGGGACAAGTATGGGAATCCAATTGCATCCCTACGACAATTTCTGCACGTGATATTAAAATTTACACCATGAAAATGCATAGAATTTTTTTTTTTACATGTCCAATATTTTTTGTCTTAATCGAGTTACGAGAATCACTTGAACGTTTTTCGACATCCTTATCGGGGGGATAGTACGATATCCGAGGCGCCAAGTTTGGACCGTTGATTCTTGATATTTGAATGAAAATAATGAGAATTTCAAGAATAAAAATATTTGCCGTTTCGGCTTCCTTAAGGGATTATGAGCGCTTTTAGGGGTAATTGAAAAAACGCCAAAATTCAACGATACTTGTTGCCTGAAGGGCAAAAAGTTTTTCTCTTATTTGTCTGAGACCCAGTTATAGTTTAATATAGTACACCATTTTTTGCGAGGGACCCTTGCGGACGCGGGGGGGGGGGGGGGGGGGCGCTCCGCCCGAAGGACACTAAACGCAGTATTTATATGATTTTCAACATAAATTCCGAGATTATAATGCTTCATTTATTTATATTCTTTGTTTCTTTATAACAATAAGAATTGTTCCATATAATTACTACACCAAATTACTAAACGATATATTTTACATAAACTTGGAGCCTTACAAGTCCGAAGAGGGATGAACCGTATACTTTTAATCCCTCTTCGGACTTCTAGCGATTAAAAGTGCTACTTTACTCTCTGTCTAGTCGCCCCTATAAGCGAGAAAAACATGGTAGTGATATTTAAAATACATTTTTGGCTTCTGAGACACTGTTGAAACTATATATTGCCAAGTTACATTGCCTGATGTTCCTTGAAATTTTCAAATTCGAAAAAAAAAAACGTCATTTTCGATAACTAACGAAAAATTCTAATTTTAACGCAAAACAAACGAAATATTAACTTTTACCATTCTTCATATTTTGTTTATTTTCACTCGATAACCCTAAATTCACCATACAATCTTGGCGCCTCGGATATCGTACTCTTGTTCTTATCGGAAATCCGCAAACTAAATCTGTGAAAATTAACTATTTGCAAAATCCTAAGAATGAAGAACCGTCAGTAGTCAGACTTCCCAAGGACCTTAAAATCGTCAATCGACACGAATGGGTCAAAAGTAAAAGGAATGCGTTCACAAAAACCCGCGATAGTGTACGCAAGAACATTGAAAATAAAAACTACTAAAAATAAACGAAAAAAAAAGTGAAAAAGTATTGTCGCTTTTGGAAAAACATTGAATCTTTCGATGTTCTTCGTTTACTAAATATTAATTTTCGATTGCGCGGAAAAGGAGCACTAGCTTTAATCCCATCGGGACGATTGCAAGATCCTACACGTGGCCCTACGCGTTTCCTAAAGAACATCCCCCATCTTCCGAATATCGATCGTAACAAGAATACGAGATTGGAGTGGAACGAGGAAAAACTTGTGAATTCGATATTCGGGGGAAAAAAGATGACGAATTGGAAAGCAGCGACATTGAAGAGATCGCGTTGACCGCAATGACAGCCATATGGGTGAGAAACGCGTAGAGTTGGCCCGGAATAGCCCATAGGTAGGATGGATGCACAAGGATCAGAGTAAAGCTCGTGTAGTTGTGCAGAAACAAGCTCGCCCAGCGGACAGACGTTGCGCTGTTATCCCCACAGGCCTCTTCTCTCTTCTTCCTACTTTCCTTCTCTCTCTCCCTCCCCCTCTTTATCCATAGCCTTGTGTAATAAAAGCTGGGTTGGTTGTAATACGTGCCCGAGTCTGTCGCTGGTCCCAGGGACAAGCTCGTTAAGATGATCCGACAGCGGACCAGCGTGTACAGCACAAATACTAGGTCCATTGCACACCCACACACATACACGCACACACAATCTAGGGATTGATGTAACACACTTTTCCCTCTCACAGTCGCTCTTCTTCCTCTCTCTTTCTCTCTCCCTCTCTTTCTCCGCACAAGTTACCCCGTCACAGACCTCTCGGATGCCAGCACCTATGGGGTGCCCACCACATACAGGTATATCAACAGCGATCCGTCGCGATTTTGTGGTTCACCTCGAACGGACATTAACGGCGCGGCTAATGCAAAGACCCAAACCCACAAATCAGCGTCTACGTATGGGCGCGTAGCCACCGGAATCACCGTGCGCGCGGCAATAAAGCCTCTCCCTCTTCCAAAAAAAAAAAGAAAAATCCACTAGGATCACCATAATTGATGCTTCGTTTTTCTGGGACTTTCTCGTTAGCTTTGAACCTTGACAAACAATAATTCATTTAACACCTTTAAATTCAATTAAAATGGACACCTTGCTATTTTAATTCGCCATCGTATTTGTTTTTCATATTTTTTTTATCTTCGCTCACAATCGTTCCGCGGCTTTTTTTTTTTGTTACAAAAAAAAAACGTAGCAGTTATGCGCAATGAGCAAGGTAACCAACGTTTTGCACAATTATACGAGTCGGTTGATCCTTTTCGTGAATGCCCTCGCCGAGTGGTTGAAACGAAAAAAAAAAATACCACCGCGTTG
>OZ010714.1:13045090-13082590 GCA_963932345.1 Ophion ventricosus | reverse complement strand
ATACGAGCTTGAGTCGTGTGAGTTTTACGTGTTCCAGGGACCCTTGAGTTATGGCATTACATATAGGGAGTGTATACATAAAGGAACATAAGCCCTTTGGATTGCGGGCGAGTGCTCAATCCGAGGCGATGCACGACAAATTAGTCATTTATTAATGTGCAGCCTCCGGCGATGGAGAGAATAATCAAAATGTACTTGATAGAGCCATAAGAAAAGTCATCCGAAATCGGTTTTTTCGAATATTGCGTTTGGAATCTTTCCTCTTTTCATCGTATACTGTGTAGGACACGCACTTACAAAAAAAGCACTTAGAGAAAAGCTTGCTTTTCTTTACTTCGATTCTCATTTATGTTTTTTATTATACGTGTTAAGAAAAATCGATAAATGATGTCTTTTGAAAAATGAAAAAAATAGAAACAATTCGGGGTCGGAATAATAAATTGCACCGGAGAATTTAATGAATAATTTAAGTAATAGTTAGCGCTAAGTTTTTGACGACTCAGGATGTGATTTTACTTGAATAAAATGTATGGTATATCCGTGTAATAAAATGCCACTATTACACGGATATAACGGGTTCAAAATTTAATAAATGAATCGATATAATGTGAGGACCTCCTCCAAAACAGTCAGATGGTTGTTGGTATGTCTGGAACTTTTGAGGACGGTCTTTAAAGTTCATTTGAGCAAATCCTCAACTTTAAGGTACAGGAGTAACCTGATTACAGGGATGAAGTTAAAGGTGTCAAGGTCCTGGGGCAACGAAGAAATGGGTGGCCCCCAATTATTTTTCAAACAAGATGGGTATTTTTTTTAATAGTGTTTAGATTATTTATCGCGAGGAAATAAGATCCTTTCGAACAACATACGTTGTTTGAAGTTAAGAAAGGAGACGTTTCCGAACATAAGCTAAATTGCGCGATGTTTTCTGTCCTCGTCTTTGCCTCGCGCGCTCGTCTACGTCTCGTACTGAAAACGTCGCGCTCGCCGTAAAAGTCCCACTTTACCTCCTCGGTACACAATGTACTATTATAGAGAATTCATCGTGTTTGGTATTGTTAATTATTTTTCTACAAAAATACGCTTTAAAATGTTATAAAAAAAAGTGCTCCATTAAAGTGTGACTTTTTTTTTCTTTGTCAGATCTCGGGAGTGATTTTTTTCACTGAGTGTTGCATTCCATTCGTCAGAAAATTGTACATAAAAATTTAAATTGTGGAGGCCCGGGAATTCAGCACCTGTTGCCCCTTCCGCCTGAATCGTCCCTGTCTCCGTATGATCTGTATATAAATATATTTATGTTTATCTAAAGGTGTTTCTTGAAGACAGGGATTTATGGAATGTTACTATGAAGACGATCCGCGAAGTCAAACGGTTTCAAAATCACTTTTTCCATATATATGTATACATATCTATGAAATTTACGACATAGGCCAGGGCTCGTTACTGCCTGACGAGGTTACCTACGATATAACCCAGCCAAGGCTGAATTTATTTCCATTTTCTCGTTTTCATCACTTCCCTCTTCCCGAAGTGGGCTACTAGTAGCTGTACTCGGACATGCCCAATCTGCTCGAGGGCGTTGAGCACAATTTATTGCAGTTTTTTCGCTGCATCTATTCTTACACTTTGTAGGATCTCTTTGAGTCAAGTAACGAAGATATATCTTTATCGATCCTTTTTTTTTTCCCTCTTCAAAATTAAAATGTTTCATCGTAATAACAATATCATCCATGGTTGATTCAATTTTCGAAGCGTCAAATTTATATACGATGCTGACACATTTGCAGCGTTAAAATGATGCGATGAAAATGCATTTTTTTTTTGTATTATTCAAATTCTTAAGGTCAATTTTAGATCTGGCGAAGTCAATTTTTTAGGTTAATTCTTAAGGGCATTCAAATTCTTTAGATTTCGACTAAGAGAATGACTTAATAGAGTTTTGGGATTCTCGGTAGAGATCTGCAAATTAAATTTGCGTAAAAAGATTTTGGCTAATAGAAGAATTATTGTAGAAATTCTCGATGCGCTGTAACTGCGCTATTCTCGCTGTGCAGGCAAAAGTTATTGGGGCTTGGGTGGAATGTTTTGATAAACCCACTGTATAGTCAGGATTTTGCACCTTCAGAATATCCCTTGTTCTGGATGCTGCATAACAGTTTGAATAATAAAGCCTTCAGTTCCCTGGACGTCCTCAAAAACCACTTGAATAGCTTCTTTGCCCAAAGATCTCAGGACTTTTATGAAAGAGGGATTGTAAAGCTCGTGATAGCAGATGGCAGAGATGGCAGAAAGTCATTGAACCGAATCGAACATATTTAGTTCATTAAAATCGCATTTTTTGCGAAATATTTTGCCTTTAAAATTTACTCGATTTTCGGTACGGAATTATGCATAGATCCAATGGAATTATTAGATACCGAGTTAAAATCCACGAACCTATCGATTTTCTCTGAAATTAATTACAACAATTTTGCATTATTCTAAAATCGTTCCTTCGAGTGAGATTTGACGACGGGCGTATTAGATATTAAGCCGAATTGTTCGTGGTGTGCGCGAGAGCCTTAGCCTATTTCTGCAAACTTGTTTATTAATTCATCGCGTACACGATACAGGGGCTAAAATCTGTAGGTAAAATTGGAGGGGTTGTGATGCACGACTGTACGTACACCCCTCGTGCGGGCTTCGCGTCGTCACTCGCAGACCGTACGGTAGGTATGTACATGCGTCCCCGGACTCTCGTGAATTCTCGTAGCCCCGAGGCGAGATGTCTGCTTTTGAAATCGCGCACATGCACTCCGGCGGCTGTACAGCACGCGTCTCCGTACAAATCGAAGCCCTCTTCTCCTCGACTATATCGCGAGCCCGCGTTCTCTCTTTCCCTGTATTTTTTTTATGTACACGCAAATACGTCACGCTGGGTTGGCCGATCCTTTAACCGGCAATTAGAGCACATATTTCGCAATTTATCTGCTCCGAACACGCGGCACTCGATTAGGAATCGAATTATTACTGCGAACAAAATCCCGTCTCGTTTTACGGCGTTTTGAATGCAGTAAAGACGAAATGACAGATGGTTTCCAGCCATAAAGAAATCCATAAAAAGTTTTCGGAACTTTTTATGGATTTCTTTAAGCCGGGTAAGCACGTCAAAAATGCCCCCAAGGCGTTTTCTCTCGATACTTGGGGTATCGTTTTGATACGAAGAAAAAAAAAATTCACGCCAAATTTTAGGTCTTTATCTTAAATAATTTTCGAGTTATCGAATTAAACGTTATTGTCTGTTTTATTTGTTTTTTATTAGTAAAAAAAAACATTAAGGAATGGTTACTTTTTTTCCAAGTACTAATGGACAGAATACATCAGAACTTTATTTTTTTCGATTTCACAATAAAAATTGCATTAAGACAAAAAACAAATAAAACGAAAATAATTTTTTTAAGTACGTTTTTTATAAACCGACACCTTCCGAAGAAAAATATTGCAACGCAAGCACCTGAGATTCTTTAATATACTGAAATAAAGATAAAATAAAATTATATATTTGATCCACTAATATAAAATCAACAATAAAGATATTTTGTTAATATGAAAATACACCATAAAAATGTACACATTATTTGAAAGACTAACCTAAATTGAAACAAAGAATTTTTGAATCCAATGTAAATAAGTTTTGAATAAAATTATATCATGAACTAAAAAATATAATAAAGCAAGTAAAATAGCTTAAGTAGAATTGATGAAATAAAAAATGGTCAATGTTGAGAATAAATACGATCTTTTAGAGTTTATGAAAATACGTGGAATTATATTTTTTACTGCTGTTGGTTATGTTCTGTTTCTAAGGTTACATTAAACGACTTCTCAGACAAGAATATTGGGTTTGAATTGTAATAAATGACGTTCGTCGTCAAAACAGCCTTCAATCGTTGTTACCGACCGTCACAGATATTTTTTAATTTTGCTATTAATATCATTTATCAACTCTTTTGAACATTTTTCGATAACAAATTCAAAATCATGTTTGAAAAATTCCACATTGTCTAAAAAAAATCCGATTTTAGATTTTTTTACTTTGTTCCACCAATTTGAAAAAAATGGAAAAATTCCTGCGTATGAAAAGGTATACGAGACCCTCTTCTGTTAAAATTTGGTGATCGCATGTCTAAAGAAACATACTTGAAAAAATAATTTTGGTATTATTCTTTTTTACTTCAGTTTTTATGGTAGAATCGGAAAAAAATTCTGATGTATTTGTCCATTAGTACTTGGAAAAACATAACCATTCCCTAATTTTCATTGGAACTAAAAAAAATTAAGACCCGAAAATAACGTTTTTTTTTTGGTAACTCGAAAAATTTTCAAGATAAAGGCCCAAAATTTTACGCCGATTTTTTTTTTCTCAGTACCAAAACGATCCCTCAAGTATAAAGAGAAATCGCCTAGGGGCAGTTTTGACATGCTTACCCGGTTATACCCTTTTTACAGTCGATGTCTGGTTGCTGGAAGAAGGACCTGTATCCATTGAATATTCGTGTTTTTTTTTTCAAGAAGATTATAGACCAATTTACCAGGGAGAACTGCAACTAAAAAAGATAGTGAATTGAACTTTCGCTTGAGCTAATCGTATATCGTAGAGATACTAACTGAATCACTGCGGATACCCTTCATCAATTCTCACATAATTGCTTTCCATCACTGCTACTTATCGGTAAGTTCATTAGGCGAACTGCATGAAATTTCGTTACTGCAGAATGAACAATCGCGATGCTAAAAACGTTTCATTACCGCTGTAGGGAAGAAACATAAGTTTGAGATTAAAAAAAAAAGAAAATCTCTTGAATTTCAATACCTATATATAGTTTCGGTGGAACGATAATTTTGTGAGTTATTGCAGTACGATATGACTCGAAGTGGACGAAATTAAACCGTAGCAAGGCATTTGAGACTGGCACTTACAAAGTTCGAAGTTTGGTGACAGGGAAAAAGTAATTTCAAAGACATTCGATTTCGAAGACCGTCTTTAAAACAGCCAAATGTGATCATAGCCACCATTGCATATAAAGGGTTCAATGTCTTTTCTCATATAAAGGGTTATATGAGAAGCGGAAGGGGAACATATAAAGGGTTCAAAATGCCTTTTCTCCATTTATATATATGTACATATATATATATATATATATATATATATATGGCTACATATACACACGCGTACCTGCTGAGCCGAAATCACACTTTGTAACTTTAAACGAGTATCAAAGCTTTCACTAGCACGCGGGGAGTGACGTTGATGTTGTGAGGGTGTGAAAAGCCATGCGCTACCACGCGGTCAACGTAATATGCTGGATGTGGTGTCGGGTGGCTACATAGACGATGACCGCTCTCAGTCCTGGCTTGTGCTCTCTCTCTCTCTCTCTCTCTCTCTCTCTCTCTCTCTCTCTCTCTCTCTCTCTATCGCTCTATTGAGTAGACAGCCATAAGCAGCATCAAGGATCTCCGACATAGACGACGGGGCACACCGGCGCCTCTGTCGCTTATGTATTATACACAGCATAACCAGCGCACAGTGGGACTGGATATTTTCCCGAGAATAAGGTATACACGTAACGTTAATATTCCAACGTTGATTATTAATCCAGCAGATATTGTCGCCCACCACGGTCGACCCGTCAATTTACCTCGTTTCTGTACAATCTCCTGAGTTAAGGATCCGCATATATATATATATATATATATATATATATATATATATATATATATATAAACATATTCATGTACGCCAAAGTGCATTAGAGAACTTTGCAGCAAAGGAGTAATTCAGTGCCAGGTTTCGGAGCAATTGTACATTGGTGTTTACGAAATCTTGACTTTAATAGATCGATAGCATAGTTCCGAGAAATACATCAAACACACTGAGCGGTCTTCATGAGTGTGAAATTTCGATGGCACGATTTTTTTTTATTGTATAATTTTATAGCCTTAGGTCTTTACTTTGATTTGTGCAGAAAGATTTTGTAAGAATGGGTGGGAGTCGGAAATTTGATCGATCGATACTCAGAAGGACCGAAATTTCAAACAAAATATTTAACGGACGTTCCAATATAGATGGATCAACCTTATGATAGTCTGTAAAATAGTCAATGAAAATTGCGAATAATTATATCTCGATATTGATTTATAGCGCAAATAAATATAAGATTTAACAAAATAATGAGAGGTAAACTATCGATTTGCCTGTATTAACACACCGAACAAATTGAGATGTCAAATCATCGAATTGTAAATATTACGACGGTTTACAATTTCGAATTCATTGAAGTGAAGGGCCAAAAAGTCGATCAATTAAGATAGCGATATGCCAAAAACACGAAGGGTCAGGATAGCGAAAGCTTATGATCGAGAAATACATTATTTGCGCTTCAGAATGAAGTTGACAGGTTGCGCTGGCGGTCAGTTGGGTAAAATATAAATTAAAACAATCTCGTACGTGTTAATGAAAATTGGTTGAAAATTAAGATGTGAACTTGTCCACTACTTTGATTTTCGCTATTTAGGTATCCGCTATTTTGGACCATCGATCGTTTGCGTATCCAAGATCTACATATTCGACGTTTGTATTCTCGGCATATGGCTTTTTGGTATACAGGGTGGTCCAATGACTATTAGCACCTTGGATATCTTCGAAACTATAAGGTTCACAGAAATTTTTGCTGAAATGAAATTGCACAGTACGAAAGGGGCCATCCGATAGCGATAATAGTTTTTTTGCACGTGGAGGTACTTCGGACATTTGAAGGTCAACTCCATTTTTTTAAATGGATCGGTATATTTTTTTTTCTGTATCGTGAAAGAGGAGCTTAAAACGAGTTCAACGACCTATAACATAAGGTCATTGAAGGTCATAGTAAGTACAGAAAGGCGTTTATCTTACTATAAACATAGTAATTTTATTTACTACCGAAACTGCAAGTATTATCGCCTTTTTGTACTTTCTATGACCTTCAATGACCTTATGTTATAGGTCGTTGAACTCGTTTTAAGCTCCTCTTTCATGATACAGAAAAAAAACATACCGATCCATTTAAAAAAATGGAGTTGACCTTCAAATGTCCGAAGTACCTCCACCTGCAAAAAAAACTATTATCGCTATCGGATGACCCCTTTCGTACTGTGCAATTTCATTTCAGCAAATATTTCTGTGAACCTTATAGTTTCGAAGATATCCAAGGTGCTAATAGTTATTGGACCACCCTGTATATACGGTATTACCAATATTAGATACTCACTTGTTTCTATTTCGGAGATATGAATTTTGTAGATCGTTCGAATCTGTATTTTTATGACTCAAAGAACAGACTATCTGAATACACGTTCTCGAATAAATGAGCTCGCAAATAAATAATTCTTTGGTACAATAGTTATTCGATTTCGTGATCCGCCGAAGGATAACATTTCGACTAATTTAACCTTCGATATTTTGGGTTGATAATGCTGTAGTTTCAAAATCTTTGCCTTTGTACGTTTGGCCATTCGAAGTTTTGACACTCACCTCTTACTGGCCCCTTTTTATTTTGCTTTTTTCTCGAAACTATATTTTATGAAACGATGTAAGTCGTATCTAAAAATCTATTCGTCCGATTCGCTGCGAATTCGGCCGAAAAATCGTTTATAAAATTTTCTTCTGTATGGCCGAATGATTTTTGAATATTTTTATCCATTTGTTAATACCGAATTATGCGAATTGTTTTGTAGATCGTAAATCGAACTTTTTTTCTTCAGCTCGTAATTTTCGTATTTTTCAAAATATCCAAAGTGTATCCAGCTATACGAAAGTTTTATTATTATAATGAAAATACATTATTTATTTTTTATTTCAGATCACGTTAATTGCCAGAACCACGTACACCGATTGGCCGTGCAGCAACGGTGGCACGTAAAAAAAATAATAACTTCATTGTTTATTGATATTTTTTCAATTAAGAATAAACTCAAATTTAGCAAGACTATATATTAATTGTGTGTAAAATCCCGTCCTCCCCATCCCAATACTCTCGTCAGAAAAAAATATTCAAAAACGACCCGTTCTTCTGGGGCCCAAGTTCATGCAGACCTCTTAAAGGAGAATTCTTCAAATGGACTATTGACGACGTCACAGCAGTGAATTCTTTTTTTTCGTTGTCGTAGCGACTTTTCCTTCTTTCTCTCGATTTCCAATGACACCATGATATCCGATTGATGTTGCCCAACTGGCCTTTCTGGAATACCCAACTTTGTCACGTACCCACTATGTTAAATTTTGAAATATCACGCACAATTTTTCGTGGCGTCTTTTAGCAGAGGAAGATTCATCGCTGAGACGAGTGGGAATCGATAGGGCGATAGTTAAATCCTTAGGGTATTTTGGATCCTCGAAGAAATCGAGAGAAGCCGACAACTGTCGTTTCTCTCAAGCTAATATATATATACATATATATATCTTTACCGTTTCCAACGGTCGTAACGTCCTTGTATCATTATCAATTCATGAATAGTCTCAAGTGGGAAAATGCTGAGAGCGCCAGTATCCCACCGCTGTTTCCGCACAGATTGAAAAGCCTCGAGTGCCGGGGGAAGCGTTCGAAGAGTTACTTTACGTTGCTCGATGTGTATATATCTCCCATCGATTGTCACTTATAGTTCCTCTCGTGTGACAAAGCGCTATATTCATCAGTAAATCGATTAGGACTATCACCGAGTATAAATCTTCTATGTCCGCTTCACAGCACTCACAAATATTAAAATAAACTTTATCTCTAACGAACTATAGAAATAATTAAATGACGATTGCATACGAAATTGCAGATGGCATACACAATAAGGCAAGCATCGAGACTTCATTAAATATTTTATCCCATGAAGATGTTGCTTTCTAGGTTTGCATGAGGAGGCTAAAATAAATAAAATATACACATATATGTCCGTAGAAAAATAAAATTATAGAAATAAAAATGAACACTGCAGGGTTTTCGTGTTTCATGTAAATGGCGAAGAAGCTAAATCGGTTTTATAATTAGTCTCCAGCGAATCAGCCATTAGAGGAAAATAAATGAGTTAGAGTCGATAGAAGAAGATAAAAAACGCACAATAGCGAATAATAAAGAGCAGTGCAACTCTCGAAGCATTGGACTTGATTACTGTGGATGCGTATAATCGGTCGCCAATCGATGATGCTACGTGTGCGTTGAATAGACAGCATACGAGTATACGTTGTTCGTCGATGGTTTTGCCAAACCAACTCTAATGCGATCGCGTGTTCGGCGTTGGGACGCATAAGTGAAGAAATTGATAAATTGATGGACGCGCCAATGAATGAACACTGTCGGCTGCCGATAGCTGGGCAGGCGGGGGGCGGGACAACGGGAGGAGGGGAAGAGCTTCGAAGCAATCCAAGTTGGCGACAGCGCATCAGGGCAAGGGGATAAAGGGAACGACAAGATATAGTGCTTGTATCCATATATATATATGTACACATACATGTATTAACGAGAGGAGAGGAAAACCTAGTTACGCGTTGGTAGCTTCAGCATCGAGTACTTCGCCAGCGTCCCTCAAATCCTTCCTGCCTGGATGTACAATGTCTCCGTCGCATTCTGCGAATTTCCAATTTATCCGATTATTTCAATTTTTTTCTCCTATCTTCCTCCAGTACAGCGAATATCTCTATTATGGAAATTCCATTCCTGTAATATCTCTTTCATGAAAAATTCATTCCCGTAATGGTATTGCAGTTTTCTTTCTCTCTCGTTCGGAAGTGAATTATGGAACGCCGGTATAATGGGCTCGGTGGATTTTTTTCTTTGCGCGCAAACGCAAAATTCGGCGAAACGATATTTCGCCGGGAGCACTGGATAGCGAGATATAAAGGAAATCCCGATTCGTTATACGCACATTAATTGAACGGTAATTCAATCGCGGAGCTATGTACGCCAAGAGAGAAGGGATCGATTTAATTGTACCTGTTATTTGCTTCCATTGCCTTCGGCAGACAGAAGAATTGGAGAGAGAACGTTCGGACATCCTTTCGTTTCCGGGGCCACTGAAGTTCGCATCGTTGCAATATAATGAATAATTTCAAATATATTTTTTTTTTCGTTTGTTTCGACTATTAGCCAAAATTCTTTTTCTTTCTACATTCGGGTTGTAGATTTCTAACGAGGATCCTGAGTCCTGAGGAATGTTTGATTCAATGAATAATACTTCATATTTCGTTGTCAAGAGCGTGAATGGAAGTGAAACAAATGAACGTGCACATATTAATATTTATGAATATGTTACTGTTAAAACCCATTTTCAATTTCAACGCGTTTTATCTAGAGAAAATTAGTTCTGACTGAACCCCTTCGTTACAACTAGTTTTTCTTAGTGAAAACTAGAATCTACTGGTAAATACATTTGAATGTTAGTTAAAATTAGTTTTAACTAGGAAAAATGAGTTCTAATAAAATGAATCAGGTAAAACTGTTTGGTTTTGTTTGGGTTTAAGACGATTTTTAACTAATACTCAAATTTACTTGTCACTAAATTCTAGTTTTTACTAGCAAAAGTAGCTGTAACCAAGTTGTTCAGTAAGAACTAGTTAAAAAAAAAACTAGCTGTAACAAAGGCGTTTAGTAATATTGCATCTTTACTAGGAAAGACTAGCTGTAAGTAAGGCGTTCCGTGAGAACTACTTTTTTACTAGGAAAAACTAGTTGTAAGGAAGGCGTTCAGGAAGAACTAGTTTTTACCAGGAAAATCTAGCTATAATGAAGTTTTTACTAGAATAAATACGCTTTAACTGAAAACGGGGTTTAACTGTAATGGGAATATATATTACAACGGATATACTCTGGAGAATGTCATCATCTTGAGGGCTCTTTGCAATAGCGATATTCGTTTCATCTAGGATAGTCGTAGGCACTGTCACTCACTTCGCTTATCGATGAATTTTTTTTCCTGCCTTGAGCGAAAACGATCATCTTGCTGGGTCTTGTTAGTAACATCGCGAGAACATTAAGTTTGCTCTGTCCTCTCTCTCTCTCTCTCTCTCTCTCTCTCTCTCTCTCTGTATGCTTATATCTATACATTAAATGTATGCCTATATCTATATATAAAATGCTTCGCGAGAATCGATACTTTTGATGCTCAATATCGGCATTCAAGGCATCTTGGGTTTCCAACACTTCCGAGCACTCACACATCCAAAGAGGCATACGCGCTTCACAAACGGATACTGTTCGATATCGAGGTCTCGTGGCATTTCCTTCATCATCCGTTATCACAGCGTGTCTTTTTTATCCATATTTTACGCTGTTCTTTATGAATTTTCGCGGGTTTTTTTCCCTCGCTGACAATCTGGCTTGGGAAATCCAGTAAATTTGCAATGAGAAAAGTTGCAGTGTGTGTGTATGCGCTTGGAATTCTTTGCTAAAAGAGTCGCGGATCAACAGTTGCCGTATAAAAAAGGCACCGATGCTGCCTTGTTTGCCACGTGCCTCTCCCCGGCTCATGGAAAGGGCTGGAGTTCGTTTCCCTCATCTAGAGACTTTCGTGAAAAATTAAAACAAGAAAAAGAAGAAGAAAAATAACGTATCTCACGAGAGAGACGCCGAGAAGGGTTGAGAAAATCTTGGGAGATGTGAAGAGCTCGGAAAAAGGAGAAAGGGTGAGAGCGAATGCAAATAGGCCCTTGAGTGTCAAAGGTGCATTGCCTCTGCTAATACGAAACCGGGGAAAACATCGTCATGCAAAAACTTGCCGAGACTGCGAGGGTTTTTCTTTCGTGCAACCAGCAACGACTTTTGAATATTCACGTCGCAATTGTTTGTCCGCATTTTGAGATGCTTCGCTCTTGCCTTGCTTCAAACTGGATATCCTCGGCAGAGGGAATACGAAACGCGAATATTGTTTATACTTAATGTTCTCAAGAGTGAAACAGCGCGGTAAAGGAATGGCTGTGCAGCCTTCATGGACATTTATTCAAGCTTGAGAATCACTGTGTGACGATGGATGGACCATTAGGCTTCGCTGTGCCACGGCGGGCACAAAGATTGAAGCGGCCGAAGGGAGGGTAAGGAGAGAGGAAGAGAGAGAGAGAGAGAGAGAAATGATAAAGAGAGAGAGGAAAAAGAGCGAACGGCAAAGAGACAGAAAGGGAAGAGAGCTAGTGGAGCAGTTGGTGCAACAACTTGGTCGATTGTTGTTAGCTGACAGTTGTGCCCGGTGAGTGCTTGGAACGGAGGCTAGGACGAGCAGAGTACAGGCTGGATATACCCAACTCATACATGCACCTGCATTTTATACGTGTACATGTATATCCATTTTTGTGGGTGTGCTGAATACAAGAGTAAGCTACTAGACGATCGGTAGATCCAAAACTTGTGCGCTTGCCCAATGGAGCACAAGATGTTACTGTCCTTATCCAAAAGTGGTTGCCTTTTGCCCAACACTCTAGCCTTCCAGTTATATATTCAATTCTCCCTTTGCGAGTGAAGACCTCGTTAGAAACCGTCTGACACAGAATCGATTTGCAGATTGCACACAAACGCGCTTCCAAGTTACAGATATATGAGGGAAGGTTCGAACGTGTTTCCGTCGCAGCGTCGTCTTTACCGTCAGCGAATAGATGAAAGGAGAAGCGTCGCACGGGAAGTACTATTCAGCTCGGATCTTGGCTACAGCCTCGATAAACTTAGAATTTCACCGGCATCATTAGAGAAAATACATCCGTTTTAGGAAAAATCACAGCCGAGAGTCTCACTGCTCCATCCGGACTGCGAGACGTTTTCCTAACAATTCAACTGGTGCACGTCTTATTCGAGGTATCGCGAACTGGAGCATCAGAATCATTTTTCCTGTATTGAAAATCATCATCCTCGGGTTCTTAATAATTTTTTACCACTTTTCCAAGATTATTCGAGCCCCTCTTGCATTTGGCTGTTCCCTGGCTAGAATGATCTTAATGAGGTAATGGAGGTTACGCTGTTTTGCGGGTATCCACCAGGTATAGCGCAAGCCAAGCAGGATCCGATGAAAACCTATACACGAGCTAGTGCCAAATCTAAAACGGATTTGTCATGTACCACTAACTCATAAACTTGCGCCTGACAATGCATTGTTGCGAAATGGTCATTGCCTGCTTGCAGCTTTGGGTCATTTAAAATAACGCTACAGTGCTTTAAAGCATTTCTCGCCTACGGGGGGCGTTTTTTATAGGCGCTTTAAGGGGCTTTGAATAAAGTTTTATATACGAACGTTCATAAATGTGTATTGCGTAAGTTTCAAAGTTGTAAGACTTGCCTAACAAATGATTGCGCGAAGTATGTAGCAACCCCGGGCACCTAAGAGCGCGATGAATGGTAATATTCATTAAAATAATAATAATATCCACAGCATTCGCGTGAATTTGATTATGCTATTAGCTGCCGGTCATCCGACATCTCGTATCCATCGGGTTTATTGAACTGTGAAGTAGATTAATTAGGGTATACCGCCATTGAATGGACGGGGACCAGTGAATGGACGAAAGCTGATTTATATTTGAAATACGTGAAGAATATAAATTATCGCTATAAAACCACAGGTGTCGTTAAATTCAATTTCTTAGTTTGATATCGAGTTTTGACGTTCTAAAGATGAAAATAAAAGTTTTAACGAATTTTGAGGGTAAGTATTACTTGCATTATTTAAGATAGAATCAATCTTTGATTTTTTGCAATTTTTTTTTATAAATTCGTAATAATAGGTCGGAATTAGTTTATTCATTGGTGTTGTATTCTAACCCCTATCCAGTAAATGGACATATGGGCTCTGCTCTGATCATTTTCGAAGCATATTGAAAAATTTCACTCATCTGCTGAAAATTGCAAAATTAATTACTGTTAAGAATTGTCAATGTAAATTTCATCAAGTCTTGTCATAAAATCATTTAATTTGTTCTTTTTTAAATGTTGACAGCATTTAATTTTTCTACGGAATTGTAATAACAGATATAATACTTATATGTATAAGAATATTATAATTTTTTTGCAACATAGTGATCGTCAAATATAGCATTTGATAAAAATAATTAATAAATCTTTACCCTTTATAGTGTTCATCTACACTATACGTCCATTTACTGATGGTCGATTATCCATTTACTGAAAATTTCGTCCATTCATTGGCGATTTAGTCATTTCCCTATTTATTTATCAATTCCTTCAATATTATTTGTTGCAATGATTTTGAATATTTTTTCTACTATCAAAATAATATCTGTTGTTAGCTATAGCAATTAAAAACTGTGTGTTTGATAATATTTTAACTTTACAGTCCATCTGAACGCTAAAGTGTCGTTGTTCGTCCATTCACTGGTCGGTTTACCCTAGTAACGTTAAAATTGACTCACCGTCCAGATAGAAGTAACTCGTGCTGTTGTACAAATTTGTGATGATCGGCTTGACGTTATCGAAGGTCATGGTTCTGAGAGCGTTGTCGCGAAGATCGAGGAAGTAGACGCTGGTGGCGCCCGCCAAGAAGTCTGGCTCGAGACTCACCAATTTGTTCTCGCTGAGTCTTAGCTTGCGCAAATTTCTCATACCGTCCAGGGCCTTCTCCGATATATATTCAATTTGATTTTGATCAAGCTCGAGCTCTCGGAGCTCTGACATTTCGACGAAGCTGCGATCGCCGATCATCGATATAAGATTGCTGCGCAGATCCAGCCTCGTCAAGCCGGAAAGACCATTGAAACTGTCACTCGTTATCACGGATATTTGATTTCCACTTAACTCGAGCTCCTGAAGAGACGAGAGATGCTTGAAGGCCTTGTCGTGAAGGATCGTTATGTTGTTGCGATTCAGGAAGAGCTTTCGCAATGATGGAAGATTCACGAAGACATCCCTGCAAGGAAAGTTCTGTTGTATTTCGGAAATCCAGTAGAATTCCTAATAGTTCCTGGTAATTACGAAAATCTAGAAGCCGGTTTAAAATTCGTACATTGTGGTACTTCGTCACAGTTATCGACAGTTATCTACGTGATAGTTTTCGTAACTTTTCCCAGTTATTTTTTCACAGAATTCGATGATTAGAGGGTCAAAATGCGCGTTTTTATCGCAACTAGATAGAGTTTCTCTTCGATTCGCGCTTAGTGCAACCGAAAGTTCATTTTCTGATGTTTTTCGATTACAGTTCCCCGTGGTAACTTGTTCTGCATTTTTTTTTTAAACATAAAACCGAATATCCGGGAGATATAGGCTCTTCCTTTGGCAATCAGATGTCGACTGAGGAAATGTCGAGTCATTCGCCCCAGATGCCGTTGAAGTTTGCAACGTTTTTTTTCTTCTCATTATCCAAAGCCTTTTTTTGCAAAGTAACGTCGCAAATCTCTAATGAGAAAACGTAAAAACGTTTGAGTGATTCACGAAGGCTAGGTAGGCCAACAGAAATTGAAACAGGTAAAAAAATTCCTTTTTGTTGCATTCCAACGATGCAAACTTTAACATCATCGGTCCAGCCGTTTTTTGAGAAACGTTCCGAAAACTTTTCATGGATTCCCTTATCGGTGGAATCATGTGACGTTTCGTTTTAAATTCTATCAAGTCTCGCGACACGTTTAGACGCTGTCTGGGCCTATCTCTATCTGGCAATACGAATTCTTACCTATTGACTTCCGCAATGCGATTCTCGTCGAGATTGACGAGACTGAGATTCTTCATATCCTCGAAGGCCCACTTTCTCAAGACGACGATCATATTTCGGCTGAGATTGATCTCAATGATGCTCGATATATTTGAGAAAGCGTGTTCGACGATCTCGTGAATCTTGGCGTATTGAACGGTGACGACTTGAAGATTCTTCAGTTGCTTCAACGCCTGCGTCGGTACGTAAGTGAAGCTGCCGCTGTGCTTCACCGTGAAAGTCAATTTGTCGATCGATGTCTGGGATGCGAAGTGCGACCATAGAGAATCATCGATCGCAAACTTGTTGAAGACGACGCAATTAGCGTCAGTGGTGTTTTTCATATGGTGATTAATGCAGTAGCAATATATGGGGGCATCTTGCCTCTCGAGATCGCAAATGTTCACTTCCTTCGTTGTCTTCTTTTTGCTTCGGGATTTAGCAGATGCCGCGTGACTCAAGGACATCAATACGAACAGACACACTTGTATCGCCAAGAATTTCCTCGTGAAATTCTTCATTGTTCTCGTTTTTATCGTCAATATGCCGAATCTGAAATCACACAGGGGCAAAAAAAACATGATTCAATGGCACGGTAACGCTGAACAATAGTTGAAGGAATTATTCGCGCGCATTTTAAGAAAAAAATAGGCTGTACACGAGTAACGTTAGATCGAAGAGGAGTCGCGCTATAAAGACAGCAACGATACATGTCATCGTGCAAGTTAAGGGGTTACATACCTTCAGTATTTTCGAAAAATAGATTTTTTTTCTGCTGATTATTATGCTCTACAGTTTTACGCGTCTTTGAGAAAAAAACGTTATTCCAAACTGTCGATCAGAGATGGTAAGGAGTTTCGACACAAAATCAAAATGCTTGTAGATGACGGAAATTGATATCACTGAGAGATTAATTAAGGATGCATTAAGTGTCCAAAAATCAATCAGTTTCACAACATAGTTTCGGAGATTCTCGCTGTTTAAGTTAAACCTTTATCCATTTGGATAAAGGTTTAACTTGGACATTTGGATTTGGTTTACAAGATGTCATACACATGACATCTTGTATTTAGATTTAAAAAACTGAGCAAACCATGGTTATAGTATTAAGGAATATCGTGTTAAATAATCAAGTGGTTTCTCTACTTCGTTCATTAATAATATTTAAAAAAAGATGTAAATTTTGAGCTCGAACGGTTTGTTTTCGGATCTTTCATCCCCCACTCTTGCAGATAAGGAACGGTACCGAAACTCCTTAAGAGGGTAAATTTGACGGAGCGCGCAAAGAAATTGGCTCGGGCGTTTAGTGGTCTACGCGTTTTTCTCG
The DNA here is from genome assembly GCA_963932345.1 of Ophion ventricosus. Taxonomy (NCBI): domain Eukaryota; kingdom Metazoa; phylum Arthropoda; class Insecta; order Hymenoptera; family Ichneumonidae; genus Ophion; species Ophion ventricosus. Next base: position 13,065,582 of record OZ010714.1, on the reverse strand, counting down.
AAACCACATCTTCAGAGACGGCCATTACAATTTCAACAGCTTGCCATATTTTTTATTGTAGTTTTGTTTTATCTTCGGAAATATATTTTTATAAATCTATCGAGCTATCTTCATTTTCTTAAAATTTGGAATATTTTTTAAACATTTAGAGCGCGAAATTTCAGACGAAATTTCAGATGTTTTGACTAGAAAACGTGTAGATACGTTTTTTTATCGTAATTTTGTAAGAATCTTCTTTGATTTTTCAGACCCGTCAACCCACGGGGCAGTTATCATCTGGACCATGGGAACACGTATTTTCGACAGAAGCCTCATTAATGTACATTAGCATGAATGACGTATCGTCAATTTTTTTTATCGTCAAACTACCTATAAATAATGCATAATTCTCCGCATATTCAAAGATTTACCCTCCAAAAAAAAAATCCTAAAAAAAGTCGATATTCATCCCAGCTGGAGGCGCCTAACCCGTCAATCGATATCGTTTTCTCCTCGACCCGGCGTAATTAATATTCTTCGAGCAATCCGCTCTCGTTAACGACACTTTGTTGATCAAGATTTAAAAGTATTTTTTGCGTCCAACGAGATTTTATCCCGTCAGACGAACCGCTGCTAACGCAGCTGGCGCTTTCCTACGGCGTTGCTGAGTATTTAATTGATCTATTGATCCAGGTGTCTCGACAGGGTCGTGTAAACTGCGGGAAAGTGAGACTTCCTGTCTCGCCGAGTGAAAACCGGAAGATCTCACGGCTAACGAACCGGTGGGATCGCATGTAACGCACGTACGATACGATCCGCAAACAATCTTTCCGCATCTATATACGTGTGTTTATTCAAGTTGATTTTCCACGATCCCGATTGTTGCAACAATGTCGAGCGTACCGAGCGTCCTGACCATTGGGGGCTAGAAGGCGATAAAAGGCAGAGCTCGATCGAGCATGGTATACACGAGAAACCGGGGGATGCGAAGGAGAGATAGGAAGGAAAACGAGAATACAGGGGTATAGTTGCTTTCGACGTTGATACGTAGCGTTGACAAGGGAGGAGTGTTGATTCGATTTCGCGGTTTGAACACAGTAAAGTCTTGATCACCGTCCCTGACCGAGCACTTCTTCCACCCTCTCTCTCTCTCTCTCTCTCTCTCTCTCTCTCTCTCTCTCTCTTTCTCTCTCCCTCTCTCTCTCTCTCTCTCACTGTCTCTCGTGGTTCACACATAGACGCAAGTACTGCAGCAGACAGGGAAACTCTGTAGTTCAACGAGTACACAATCGCCCTTTCTCTCTCTCTCTCTCTCTCTCTCTCTCTCTCTCTCTCTCTCTTTCTCTCTCTCCCTTCCTCTTTCCATATACTCGTTGGTCTCGAGATCCTCAAAGTCTTTCATCGCATGTATCGTCTTTCCGCAGCGACGATGGCGACATCGGGGTTGGCTTGGATATCGTTTTGCTTCAGCGATGTAGAAAGGAAAAGAAAAAAAAAATCCGAGTCTCGTGCCCGTTACGTCGGGCTCGCGATGTAGTCGGGTGTTTTCAAGCTGCAAAAATAATACAGCGAAGGAATGTGGGCAACACACAGATATATGGATCAGTAGGAAAGTATGAAAAAAAAGAGAGAAAAATGTAGGCTGAGGGTGGCAACGGCCGTTCTGCGGTTGGGGATCACGAGACTTGGCTTTTTTTTTTCATTGAGACACCGACGAACGAGGGGATGCGGCACAAACACGCAAGAGTGACGAGGAAAAAAGGCGAGAGTGATAAAGGACGAGAAGCAAAGGGGAAAAGAGTGCGGGTGTTGTGCACAAGGGTTGATAAAATATCGTGTATATATTTTTAAAATTGAAAAAAAACATAGATAAAAAACGCTGTAAGGGGACGAAAAAGGGTGTTGAGGAAGAAAGGTGCGAAGTGGCGAGAGATCACAGAGAAAAATAACAATAATGAAGGGAGAGGGAAGCCACGCGAACGCCTCCTTCACGATCCTCCTTTTTTTCGAGATCTCTTCTTCGTCTACCAACCCTTGAGGTACCGGCGGGGGGGGAGGGGGGGGGGGATGAAGACGCGCGTCGCCAAGAGGGAGACAGATGCAAAAGAGTGATCGGCGTATAGATCTCTCCTGAGAGAGATGAGACCCTTGCAAAGGTTGGCTACTTTCTTTCTCTCCCCATCGATCTCTCTTTCTCTCTCTCTCTCTCTCTCTCTCTCTCTCTCTCTCTCTCTCTCTCTCTCTCTCTCTCTCTATCCATCTATCCATCTGTCTATGTCTCCCATACGAACCGTTATCCCCGAGAAGCTTTGAAAAATTATCCTCTCGAGTGGAAAGTTGCATAATCCGCCTTTCTTCTCCATTGTCGCCGCTACTGTTGCACGTATTTTCATGCATACATCTCACACGTGTGTACGTACTCCTCCACAATTTGATTGTATCGTTTTAAGATAAATATTCGTACATTCGTCAAAATTCACCACCACGAGGAATTAATTATGCCACAAGCAAGATATATCTTGCACGTTTAAATCGTACAAGAACACTCTGCAATTCCTGCCTACGAAAAATCAACATTGGCTCGAAGTTCTCGACGAGTGTGTATTTTTGAAGCCACTCGTGGGCTTTTCAAATCTCGCATACTTGTGCGAGAAACTTCAAAATGAATTTTGAAACCTTCCTCACGAAGTCCATTGGAGGGGCAATGAAAATTCATTTTTTTAATTGCCTCAATTCTCCAGACTTCGGGTGACAAAAAACACTCGAACGACCCGTGCAGAAATCAATTAGAGAGTCCCCAGGTCACACTATATCCATATAAGGAGTTGTTAGGGATGCCGCACGTAGGGTACCCACATCGGAATCCAAGTAGATTCAGCGCTATTTCCCGTTTGAGAATTTTTTACTTGAAATTCTCAAACGGAATTTGTTGGATCTTCAAAAAAAAAAGCAAATATCCTTTGCACATGTTTGTTGGGGAGTCCCAAAATGCACCTACATTTCTATAGGTATTTGTTTGGGATATCGCACATAGGGAGTCCTCGTGGGGATCCATCCGTTTGAGAAGAGAGTGGTTGGTGGGGGTAGGCCCTATACCGCTGTACTGTGCTGCGGCAGCGGAGCGCGTACCGTCACACTCAAAACCTACTGGGATCGGCCGCGCCGCGTCTGCTAGATCTGTCTCCCAGTTTCAGCGTCATAATTCTTACCATGTTCGAAGCGAAAATTCATGAAGAGTCACAAGTCATGGTGATATTTTGTCAAACTGCATTAAAAATATATAACGATAATTACAGTGGGTGTTCAGTAATGTGAATGAAATCGATTTTTAAGATAAAATTGTTAAGCAATTTATACTTTTTAACGATAAGATTTATACCTTTTTAAGATCCACTCGTTTTGTATATCTATGTATTTCGTTTAGAAAATTCAACATACGGGATGCAATGGGATTCATCAAGAATCTATGGGATTCTGTTCGATGATATGGGAATCCTTTAGAATTGGAATTGGATTCGAACGTTGGATTCCAATGGAGAAACCCGATTAGAATACAATGTACGAGCGTGACGTTTTAGTATACGGAGTCAATGCGATGACTCATTGGGATTACTATCAGGAAGTAGAAACAAGTGTGGGAATCCAATTGGATCCCTACGATTTTTTCTGCAAATGGTGTTGAAATTTGCATCGTTGAATGTAACGAAAATTCTTTCTTATTTCTTTTTTTATTTTTATAACTATCTAAACTCTTTTTTTCCAATTTAGATTATGGACTCCTTATAAGGACCTTCAAAAATGTTTCAGTGACGTTTGTAGGTTAAAAGCGCGATAAAAAATTGGGCAAAACGAAGAGAAAAAAAAATCGGTGCATACCAACGATGCAAACTTCAATACCATAATCTGCACAGGGATTTTTGAGAATACTTGCTAGACGTATGAAATCTGGGAATTTGCGAAATAGTATTGTAGGAAATAATAATAATCAAGAAATGGCGAAAGCAAACACTGCATACAATTCGACACTATTTTGAGTTTCAATATCGCATCTCGAAATGCCAAGTTCAATGTATCCTCTTTGGCGTGACAATACTGAATATATATATATATATATATATATATAAATATATATATTAGTGGTATAGTCTCCGGGTCCATGGCTCAAGAGTGAGTTTTGCTTGCTCTCGTTGCCTGCGAGAAGAGATCCACAGCCTCGTGTATTTGGGAGCCATTAAAACTTTGTTATACGGAAGACGCGAGTGTACGGGAAACAGGGAATTTTGTCTCTCTCTCTCTCGTCCCCCCTGCCCCTCTCTTTTATCTCTCTCTTTCTCTCTCTCTCTCTCTCTCTCTCTCTCTCTCTCTCTCTTTCCGTGGATCTCTCCCGAGTGCTTGTTCCTGCTTCCCGTGGCTCTGGCTCATTTTGTTATCTCCCTCTTTCCCGTGCTGTCTTTAACGCGGCTGGCTTTTCCGCGAGCTCTCCACACCGAACAGGATGCGAGGAAAGTGGGAGAGATACTACGAGAGAAGGTCGAAAAGTTCCAAACTCTCTTCTTCCCTCTCTCTCTCTCTCTCTCTCTCTCTCTATCGCTCTCTCTCTCTTTGGCCCTATCTTCTGTTCACCCTCTTGATCTGCTGCTGCACCTTTTGGCAGCGCGTGCAACACCCAGCTCTCACAGTTATGACCGTCAAAGAGATTTTCCAGCCACAACTTGCACGTACCACAAGCTCTACGAAAGTACAACGAAGCAGTGTTTTCTTCTTCTCCCAACGTATATAACGTTTGCGTCCATAATTATCCAGGCCTTTTGAGGATTCGTTGCAACACGAATAACTTTGTCAGATTCGAAATACACGCTTTTACTTCTTACTGATACATCGCGGATTTAGTTTCCATCCGTTATGCGGTGTAGAATTCTGGACGCGGAACGATTCGACACAACTTTAAGTCGGAGATAATTGGCTCGGGTATGGATTTTTGTCTTGGACGATACAAACTTTGGAGCGATCTTGTGACCGGGATCTCGAGTACGTGAAATATAAATTTATTTATCTGTGCAGACAATTCTGGGGAAAAAGCAAAGTGGTCACCGATTCCCAGTGTTGGCCCGGACGAACGCTGATGAACATGAGAGATCGCTGGTGCACATCACGACTTTGTCGGTTTTCATTTCTTCATTTTTATCATTATCCAAAATTCTTTATTTTCACGGCCTGAAAAGTACCTCTATTCTCAAGACTGCAAAAAAAAAAAATTGACAATCAAGGAGACAAGTCGTTTTCATTGCATTCCAGCGATGCCAAATTCAACATCGTCAGGATTCTGAAGTTTGCATCGTTGGAACGCAACGAAAATTAGTTCTGTTTAATTGATCTGATTCTTTTTAGCTGATTCTGGTTATGAACATCACTGGAATACTTTTACATATTCTCATTAGAAATTGACGACCACAAGTTGCGAGAAGAAAGGTTTTTGATAATAATAAAAATAAAGAAATAAAAAATTAAGAAATAAAATCGTTGCATTCCAACGATACAAATTTCAACGTCATCGGATAACGTAACGTGGGAAAGAATGGCGTTGAAGTTCGTATCGTTGGAATGCAACGAAAATTCTTCTTAATTGTTTTATTTTTGTATTTTTATTATTATCTGAAATCTTTTTTGCAAGTTTAGGTTACAGAGCACTATTAAGGATCAACAAAAATGTTTCCTTGGTCGACATAGCCTAAAAGTTCAAAAATAAAAAATTGGTCAAACCGAAAAAAGTATTTTTGTGGCATTCGAACGATGCAAACGTCAATAGCATGGAAAATATGACTTTCGAAAAATATGCTTTCAGTCTGTAACTCCAAATGCTGCATACGTGGCTACAGCGAATACGCATTGAATATAAAACTGACAATTATTCGTGAATATTCAAATTGCAGGGAGTTCCGTGGTTTTAAGGTGTAAAAGTTGACGCAGTACGTTGCACACATAGGCAAAAAGGATGTATGCGTAAAGTAGCTAACCGTGAAGAGCTTGATAACAGGTGAAAGAACTTGTGGAGTTACCCCTCGTTCGACGAGGGAGAGAATATTCTCTCTCTCTCTCTCTCTCTCTCTCTCTCTCTCTCTCTCTCTCTCTCTCTCTCTCTCGCTCTTTCTCTCTCTCTCTCTCTCTCTCTCTCTCTCTCTCTCTCTCTCTCTCTCTCTCTCTCTCTCTCTCTTCTCTTTCCTCTAGCACTTTCTTTCTCTTTCTCCATCTCTGCGGTCTCTTGCGTCCACGGTGCGTGTACTCTTTCCGCTCCCGTCCTTTGTCGGGGAAAAACTTTTAAATGAAATTCTTCGGAAATGTCGCGGACCTACGTCGAGTGAGGTAACCCCGCGGGTTTCACGTCGTGAAAAGTACAAGTGGAAGCTCGAGCGCCCTCGAATATTTCGGAGTTTGGTTAATGTTAAAGAAAAATAAAAAAATGATTTATTCCCTGACGTTCTTGCCCCACGAGCACGCTTCTTCAAACTTTCATTTCTACGTGGATGAATTCGTACTCGTAACTGCCGCTGAATCCAAGAAGAGAAAGTAATAAATTAGAGCACGTCGTGCAGGCCTGGACCAATACTTGGATGGGTGACCGCTCGGACGCGCCTTGACTCGAGCGCGACCACTGAACGAAAATCAATGGGATACTTATTACACGTTCGGAGGCTGAAGATGGGAAACACACATAACCCAAACAGACACATTAAAACATCGAATTTTTTTTTCACGTATAATGTTAGTTAAATATTAGCCGGTAAGTCATCAAAATCATTGAATTTTCGTAGTTCGAAGCTTAACACACGTTTTTCGCAAAACTAAATACATTTTTTTAATTTATGGGAAACGTAATTTTAAAATGAGTTGACCGATCGTGCTAAAATTGTACACACAACTCAATAACATCATTATCTCGAACTTGCAACTACTCGTTTATGAAAATCTCTTTTAAAAGGTACTTTTTTCTTCCTAAAAAGAACGAACATTTTGTGGAACAATCGCATTTTTTTCCTGGTGTCCCATTTTTTCTCCAACTTTTTAAATGTTTCTTAGGTATAAGTTCAGCATTTGGATGTTAAAATACTAAAAATTCTTGGCTTATATTTTTCGGATCAATATCGAAGTCGTTCCCACAAACGGACAGTTGCCGCGAACTCCTTCCTGGAAGAATACGCCGTGACGTCACCATTTTGCAATATTTTTTCATGAAAAAATTTCTTTAAACAGTCTAATTGTGTAATAAATTGTCCCTAAAGTTTCATAAATGCAAAACGTTTTGTTTCTTACCAAAAAGAACGATCAAAATTGGCTGTTTCTTCGTCGTCTACATGTATTTCCCCCCTTAAAATCTTGTAAAAATGTTTCCTCCTTGACGTATTTCATTTCATGCAAACGACGCGGGACTTAATTTTTTTGCACAAACCGTAAGATGGTTGTTTTCTTTTTTGTACGGTGTCAGTAGTTTGAAAGGAAATCTTGAATCTGCGAAATAGCTTCCTCCTACCCTCTCTCTCTCTCTCTCTCTCTCTCTCTCTCTCTCTCTCTCTCTCTCTCTCTCCCTCGCTCTCTCTCTCTCTTTCAGGTATCTATGAGGGTTCGGGTCGCCTCAGCTTTGTCCCTCAATCTATCGATTTTCGAAACCATCGGCATCTCATCTCACCATTCCAAAGAGAGTTGGAGGGAGTGTCGAATCTTCGAGAAACATAGTCGTTCATCTCGACGGCAGGGTGCGACGACAGCGGCTAGGGGGAAGAAGACGACGGAGGATGAAGGGGGGAGGTTAGCAATCCACCGAATAATTCCAGGTTCCTAGCAGGGATCTCTCGTTAATTAGAATCTTATCGGAATGCGAGGATCCAGGCGCAACTTCTCCGCGGTCTTATACCCCCGACGTCTGGCCACGAAATACCGGGTGCATCTCGAACAACGGAAAAACGTAACGTTTCAAAGAATGTTTATATTCTAAAATATTTGCATATTTCCCAGATTATAAGATGAAAAGTGCAGCTACTCTGCTTTGTGCGAAGGAAACTTTTCGTACCCGCGTTGGATCCTACGAGCACAAAGCGCGAGACATCGAGCAAAAAGAGAGCTCGAGATACAGAGGAAAGGTTGAAAGTGATAGAGAAGGAATGGCTGCGTGAGAATATTGATATAGATAGGAGCGCGCGGAAAGTGGACTCCAGTTTCAAAACTTTCAACGTACCGCACCGTGAACTTTACTCCGGGACAAAGTTTTCCTCCGGTTGATGGTAGAACTGTCCGCGTGTCGGCTAAATGTCGAGGGCTGATGGTGAAATGTCGAAGGGAAAGATGAGCGAGGACAAAAAGGAGCCGGAGGAAAGCGGTTCAGGGGGTTGCCAACCGGTGCGACATCCTTGACGCTTCTTCAAATCTTATATTCTTTTATCCTTCTGTATCTCATGCAACTCCGAGTCGTATTTCTTATGCTGGCACTATCAGCCGCACGTACTTATGCACTGGAGGAAAAAGTCCTGGCTGAGGGACCAAAGTGGACGCTAAGAGTCATTTGTATATATATATATATATATACGTAACTTTGTAAAAATCAGAAAAGTTCCTCTCGTGGACTTTCTGTGGTAGTATGTAGAGGAGTGCATAGGACCATTGCACCCGAGGAAAAGCGAAGAAGCGTCGCCCCGGGTCCTCAAACCTTTTACATGTATCTCTCTTTCCTTCTCTCTCTCTCTCTCTCTCTCTCTCTCTCTCTCTCTCTCTCTCTCTCTCTCTCTCTCTCTCTCTCTCTCTCTCTCTCTCTCTCTCCTCTATCTCTTTCTCCCTCTTCTTCAGCTGTAACCGTGGAGGCGTCACGAGAGCACGATTCCCCAGGACTAGGTATAGGATTCCCCGATAACGTTTTCCTTTATCTATTAAGTTACTGGTAAAGTTCCGAGTCGAGAGTGCGGTTTACTTTTCCACTCTTCTCCCCATTGAGATTTTGGACGAGAGAACTCCATCGAGGACCCGCGCGAACCAGATTCTCTTTTCCCTCGCTCGGCTTTTACATATACGCGTCACGGCTATGGATTACGCATACACGGAATACTAACGAGGAAAATGCAGCAAGCCGCACTCTCTTCGAAATGTAAAAGGCTGCCTTTTCTCTCTTGGCAACTGTAACGCTTTGCACGAGTACTTTCCTATTTTCGCTTATCTGCGTTTACGGTGCTCTTTGTAACAGATCCCAGACGCGTTTTTTTTTTTGGCTCCAAAGCTATTTGACATTTTGTGGAAAAGTCGCGCGTATCGCATCGATATGAGTCTAGGCGGGGTTTTTTTTTATTTTTTTTTTAAGGAACACGTGTCTTCGAGTGGCTCGCTGCAGTGTCTTGGACTGCAGCGTGCGCGTCGATGATCTGGTGACGATTGAGAGACGCGATTTCAAAGTGAGCGGTGACAGCTGATGTTCCGTAGACCGATGGAAATCTCACAATTTTACTTGCCATTTGCTTTTCGTCTCCAATCACGGTCTTACATACAGGTATTGCGACTCTAATGGTTCGGAAGCTCTTGACGAAGCTTGACGCGAAAGTCGCTGTAATCGAGGGATGTTCTGTGCGACAGAGACAACAATAGCCACGCATTTGCGTTATAGCCTAACCTAATAATCTAATTTTTGCATAAGTTATTAGAGAAATCTGAAAAAAACTATCCAGTAATTAATTGGCGAACTGTTTATCAATCCTACCATTGAAATCCAAGAGAGTCTAATAAGGGTAAATAAATTTCCTCCTCTTATTTATGAAATACATTCTAGCTGAATGGGTTGATGCCTGGCTGAGAACTCTGTTACCTTCGATTCAATTACCGTGCACTGGTTCTTTTTTTCTCTTTAATACATATATAACGGCAAAAAAAGAATGCAAATTTTAATACATTGTAAATGGCACGAATAATCGAGGTTACAACTCGCAATTATTTCTATGTACACGTATCCATCGATTGCTATTTTTGCTAACAATAAATGTGGAGATAACACCTTTTTTCTTGCACGCAAAAATAATTTCGGATGAAAGAATCCTGTAAAAACAATAATTTATCTATTTCTAGATATTTGTTAATTGCTGTTGTGCAGGTACAAATAATCGAAGACGTACAATGTAGAGAAACAACCAAAAACTGTATTGGTTTGTCAATTTAGACAATTTTTTTTAACAATAATTTTTCTTTTTATTTTATATTTTCCTGGATTGCATTTTGTCTCATGAGCGACTTAATGTGATAAACAATTGAGAGGGATACAATATTGGACCCATGTTCTTCGCATGGAAAAGTAAAACTATACGTCGCTAGCACGTATTCGAGTGTTAAATTAAACACATCAACATTCGTGGGGTATGAGATGAAAGAATTTTTAATTAGTACGGATCAACCCTCCATGACATTTCATATCCACCAATTTACAAATAGCAGATGAGCGAGCAGAATTCGATCGATCAGACTGTGCTTGAAATCACAGAATACGCAGGTTATGTGTTCACCATTTAAAAAAAAACATCCCTCGATACTAGCGACACCAAAACGCCTTCAATAGTCGAGTCACCCCCACCATTGACTTTCTATCGAGTCGCAAAAACAGTATGTAAGCACTGCAAATCCATGTTTGTTATTTGTTACACCCAAGGTATATGATTTTAGGAAGCAACACGTGTAAGTGCCATACACAACTTAAAGCAACGCACTTGTGTGTGAAGCGAGGCAAGACCGGAAAATTGAGCACTTTTGATTTCTCGTTTAAATGGATTGGGCAGGCTCTTGGTCGATGGAAAATCGTTTTTTGGTCGCGAATTTCCGAGTCCTATTCTCGTCCGGATCTCATTTAGCTCGGTATATGGTTTAAAAAAAATATAATCGCTCGCAAAATCCGGAGTTTTTATCGGATCGAGATCTCCCTGAAAAATTCGAAATCAGCACAAAATTTTGCATCGACAAGGGTGTCGGGAACCCGATTGGAATGCTAGCTTGAAAACGGCCATAATCGACGCACGGCATCGATTGATGAAAACGGCCATAATGAAACGGATTGATGAAAACGGCCATAATCGACGTTTGGGAATAACGAATTATAATAAAAAATCATGGATGTAAAATTCTGAGTTGAGTTTTTGATTTTGTTTGGGATTTATGAAATATTCTATGCATTTAGTTGTGTAAAAAGTGATCACAAGGTAACAACACATGTAGCTGTGTTAGAACAACCCACTTGGATTTGCAGTGAGACCATATTCCCAACACAACGAGTACGAATCGACACATGAGGAAAGCTCAGTCTTCGAAAAGGCACCGAACGCCGAATTTCCTGATTGCCAAAGGAAGCGTGGGAAAACAAGAGGAAAGCGTTAAGGTAGAGCTTCTGATAGCGATATCGTAAAGCTGTTAAAGGGTAACTGGCTCGGAGATCTGTTTACTCCGGAACCCCCTTAATTGGACCCTACGTTGGAAGATTGGTGAGGATGAATGATGGGACAGATGTAGAGAGAGAGAGAGAGAGAGCGAGAGAGCAAGAGGAGGAATAAGGCATTATCGATTGGATTGGATTAATTAGAAAGCTTCCTCCAGTCCCGGTACTTGCTGCAAGTGTCGTAACATCGATGTGGGTACGTGATACATGTCTTACATGTGCGCATACCAAGCACATATTCAACCGGGGAGTCTACAACGCTACGTTTTCCCCGGCTAGTTTCATGGAGCTGAGATACGCGAGCAAACCCGGCACACAAACACGATGCCATGCTTCGTTGCTTTTCGTTTCGTATGAGAACTACAACTAACTACTTTCAGAGTTTGGTCATTAACTGTTGTCAATGTATGGTATGTATACGGGGCGTTCCAGGTTTGTCAAGTCTTCGGAAAAAGGCAAAACCCAAACCGCGGAAGATAGAATTTTTTCAAAGTTCACCCCCCTTCTCTATCACGATAAGGCCGGGTTCCGAAGAATCAAAATCGTTTCTTATTTTTTTCGGGTCTCCTTTCGGGCCACGGTACAAAAATCGCCAATAAAAAAAAAAAATAATCTCCAAACCACGGAGGATAGGATTTTTTTTCAACCGTCACCCTCCCGATAACGGTGGGTTCCGGAGAATCAAAGTCATTGGTCATTTTTTTCGAGCAACATTGTTCTCTTTTCGGGTCCCGGTACAAGCGATGCCAATTTAAAAAAAAAATGTTTATTTCCAAGCCACGGGGAACAGGATTTTTTTCAATAATTACCTGTCAAAAACATTTTAAAAAATTGTTCTACGATATTTTTTTCATAGACTCGAGTCCAAATGTGCAAGAAATTAGAATGAATAAAAAAGAAATCATTGCATACAGCATAACTCCATCGAACTGGTCGCAATCAACAAAACCTGTTTTGTGAAAAAGCTTCCAGCAGCTATCACCTAATCGTACGTGCCACGTTATGTCTTCCATTCGCCACTCGAAATGGAGCGGAAAAGTGTATTATGCACTTCTCACGCTCGCACGTTTCCATGAATATTTTTATGATCCGAATGATTGTCTCGTTTATTTACGTATAGATGGAGTTACGTGTTGCCCGAATGATAAAGTACACCTGCATATAGTAATACCGAGGCAAACGAGAACTTGTTGCGGTTATGATACTCTCGCTTTTCCGCTCGAGTTGGCGGGCGACGAGCCAATCGCTCGCCCGACAAACATTCGCGGATAACGTTTTACCGAGTTTTACGATTTTCCGGTGAATACGCGATGCGATCATCCACCATTTTAGAAGTGGCCGATTATGTTTCTTACGGCCCGTGAACACTTCATTGGCCAATGTTCAGTCATCGTGATACCGTACGTACGTTTTTCAGTTTCTGAGACAAACGCACCGATAAAAATATCACAGTGGTAAGTCAAACAATTTTTTTGGGATCGTGTGCCCCCGAAAACGAAGATATTCTGGTCCTGTTATGGCAAACCTTCTACAGAACGAGAATGAAATTCGTCAGATAAAGTGCAGCGAATTCGAAGCGATCTATTTTGGTACCCATGGAAAATCTGAAGATGTTCTTGCACCTATGCAGGGTGGCTCGTTAAAAAAAAGCATAAGAATAAATCGAAAAGATCAGGTCGTACAAAAAAGTGTTTAGTACAAAAGTTTTATGGTTTTGAAGGTGACATCCGATGGCAATACAATATATTTTTTGTCAAAACGTCTACGAGATACCGCAGTAACTTTCAATTTAAAATATGAAAATGCATGGTTTTTATTTTCCAGAAAAAATAGATGATTTCTAGATGCATCCAACGGAAAAAAAAGAAAATTTTCTAGCTCAAAATTCGCGTATCTACAGGGTGACAATTATAAAATGGACATGTATTTTTGAAGGGTCAATTTCAATGGTTTTTCCAGTTCTCGACGAAAAAAATATTGCGTATTTTCGTGGTGGAGTATTTGCCAGAAGAAATTGAGCATCCTTGGGATGTCAAAATTTCATTTTGAGTGCAGCAGAATGAAGATGATCAAAATTCAAATACAAAACACTCCTGAAATTTTTTTCGTCTATCTCGTCATCCAGAAAAAAAATTACTATAGATGCAGCGGACGAATGGAGTTTAATTCCAATGAAAAACAAAGTTTCTTCAAAAGTGTTTCTTATTCGGAATGTAATGATCTTTATTCTGCTGAATTCAAAATGGGATTTTGATTGTTTCCAAGAATTCTCAATTTTTTTCTGGTAAATACTACTCATCAAAAGAGCCCGCTGTATTATTTTTCGAAGAGGGATTGGAAAACAACGAAATATCATCTCTTTCTCGGTTGCAAACTCTTCGCTCCAGATACTTAAAAATCATGGCCACCTTATAATTGTCACCCTATATATATATACACAGAAGACATAGCAGATTTTCGATTTCATGTCAGTAATTTTTCCAAAATAGATCAGTTCCAATTTGCTGCAGCTGCTATGCAGAACATCGTTCTCTTCCCGCAGAGGTTAAAAATATACTTTTCCTATAGACGCTTGCAAAATATCTCTTCTCCATATATATATACACACACACATGTCTCTCGTTCTCACTTATGATTCCATTGTATTCGCCATCTTTCATCCTCATTTGGATGGCATCGAGGATCACGTCACTCGCTGGCGTTTTCACGACGAGGTCGGGCGAAATAGAAGGGATCTCATGTAAACGGTGTTAACGAGAGTGGAGGGACTCTCGACACCGTAAACAGGACGGTGTAACACACTCTGAAAATAGACGTGACTCTCGCGACTCCAACGTGTTCATGATTCCCGCAAATAATGAAAACTATTCCAGCGGTATGTGTATTAATGCTTCACGTGGGCATATAGATGTGTATTAGTAATGTTATGTCGTCGCGGAAACGAGGCCACCCTGAAGGTTTTTAATCCCGTTCTGTCTCTCACACACTCTTTCCCTCTCTCGCTGTCTTTCTCTTTGGAACAATGACTGAGGCAGCATCGTATTACGAGATTCAAGCTAAAAGTCGTAAAAGTTGATGAACCGTTGCTCAATGGCGAACCAGAAAAAGAGAGAGCAAGAGAGATGTAAGGAGGAATGTAGAAAGAAAATCACCCAATTGCTGTATCAAGCAAGGAGAAAAAAATGCGTTAAAACGCCGTGATTGTTAATTGAGGGCGCTCTTCATGAGCAGCTCGATGAGACGTTGATCCCAATGGAAATGACAGGGAGCTTGACAATTTCATTCATTAGCCATCCATTACCGTTAATTGGCACAGATAAAAGGAAACCTTGACACCGTCCTTTTCCAACTAATATATTAAAAAAATAAAATAAAACTTCAAACTCGAAAACGCGTACCTTTGAGGAAGCAGCGGAGCTGGGTCCTCGTTATAGCTTTTGGTCAACTTCTGGTCTCGATGTTTCTCGGATTTTCGCAATGTCAGGGGGAGCTTAACCACCGGAGCTCAACCGACGAACAGCAAGAAGATTCGCGGAGTTACATCCCAAGATCTTACTTTGACGTGGCGCGCATTCACTTGGCCCGTCTCTCTCTCTTCAAAGCCTCATAGTTCCCGAATACTACTATAGTTCGCTGGATTCAGTGAGAACTTCTTTGGCCTAAGAGTTCCTGCCATCTTGCCCGAATGTGTATCCGTTATTTCGTCGTTTATCCACGAAGCTGAGGGAAGCGTCCGTTGAGCCGAGTGATCCGAAACAAGTTTCGGATCCAAGTTCCTACCTCTGTAGTTTATAAGACCGCAGAACTCGCAAACATCCGCGTACACATGCGTATGTGTGTGTATATGTTTATGTATTTGTCTATGTATGTGGGTGTACCTGTTTGTATGTGGATAGATCTTATAGAAAGATCGATAGAGGAGAGATTTCTTGCGAATTCTAGTACGGCTCTTCGCGTGGAGGCGAAGTCTGGTTTTTATCTTATAACAAGAGTAACTGCACGATCGTTTCTCAACGGATCTTCCGAGCGTAGGAGTCTTCGCGGTGCTAGAGAAATCTACGAGCGATTATCTCTTTTCCGCGTCCCGATAACGACTGCGTCGATCGTATATCTACGCGATAGTTAATCGCCGAAAAGCCAACGAATTATACCGCAAGGTTTTTGGTTCTTTTTGCTCTTTATTCTGGTGGATACACAATGGACCTTATTATTCCCTATATGAAAAGACTGTGCCGCGATGGATGTACACAGGGTGGCCAGAAAAGTGACGCACAAAAAGAAAATCTATAGATGCCTCGTATCACCTCCGTGTAGATATTTTCTACGATTTTTTAGCTTTCGAAAAAAAAAAACATTTCTTCCCCGAGTTTTCGTGTAGCGTAGGTTTTTAAATTTATTTTTGTCTGTTGCGTATGGACTTTCTTCTTAGGAGTTTTTAAGAGCAATTGATAGTCATTTAGACTAGCATAAGTACTTTTCTTTATCATCTGAACTTTAGTGACTGAACCTCTTAAACCTATTTTTTTTTCAATTATTCTAAATCAAAATCTAAGGTATTTGCGTTTGTGTCCGGTTCGTAATTTATTCATTGCTTAACAGTGCACTTCACAGCGATAACACAAGTAAAAAAAATATTGTGCGGAAAGTACACGCACAAAAAAAGAAAAATGAGAAGAGGCTTTTTTCTCGAAAACTACAAAAGACTCGTGGAATATACAGTAAGGGATATAACGTTGAAGTTTGCATCGTTGAAATACAACGATTTTTGGTCATTTTTCTTTTTTTTCATTTTTCTTATTATCCAAAACCTTATTTTTTTTTGCAAAGTAACGTTACAAATCTCTAACAAGAATAGGGAAACTAGGGACAAGACGGAGATGCGGGGTAAGATAAATCATATGCCTAGTAACAGTGTATGCGCGCATAGTGCTCCCGTTGGAGTTTGAAGGAGAGACGGGAAGGTAAATCAGTGTAAAAGTATTAACTGTGGCGGAAGCACGCGTCTCGAGTTAGAAAACAATATCGATTTTTGGCATTGGAACTGCTTTTAAAACTGTATATGTTTGTTGAGGTAGGCTGGGTATAGGGGTCTAAGTGAGCTGGATGTCACAAGTAACTTTAAGTTTTTTCTTAATCTTTAAGTTTTAAAAATGAAAAAAATAGTCGTTCTGATTAAATAAAATCTAAAGATATTACACAAAGTGCAACTGTTTCACGGCATTGAAAATGTAATCAGACTTTTCGGGTGATAAAAAAGATACATGCAAATGATATGAGTTGCTCTATCTTTCTCTCTCTGACTCTCTAACTCTCTAGCTCTTTCACTCTCTCCCTCTCTTCTCACATTCTCAGTCTCTCACTCTCTTTTCACATTCTCACTCTCTCACTCTCTTTTCCATTCTCACTCTCTCACTCTCTTCTCACATTCTTACTCTCGAGGTCTCTCGCACACATTCTCACATTCTCGCTCTCTCACTATCCATCCATCCATCAAACCCAAACCCAAACAAACCCCAACAAAACTAAAAAAAACTTAAACCCAAACGCACCGACACTGTAATGTACACACCAAAATTGAAACTTACAACTAGAGTGATTTGTGGTTACAACCACAAATGAATCCACCATGTAATGCAGCATTTTTCAACAAATCACAATCCCCCCCACCCTGCTACAACACAGCGGCAGTGGAGTGGGTGTAGCGTTAGTTTCCTGTGACATATCGCTAAATCAGATCCCCTGTAAACATCTTTCAAAGCATCTTCAATGCTAAAAATGATCTGTTCTAATTAAATTTGAAAAGAAATTATTTCTAGAATTTATTTTTAATTGTATTCCAACAATGCCAACTTCAACATCATGGGGTGATTCGGATAGGTATCGATACGAGGCATCTAGATCCTCCTTTCGAACGTCACTTTTTAGGCGACCCTGTACATACGATTGTGCGTAGGTAGGAGAGAGAGAGAGAGAGAGAGAATTAAGCGAAAAAGATAAGAGTTTGGAGATAGATAGCGCTGAAACCAAAAAGACGATTTTACCCACCCCGGTGAAGGAATTTCCGACAGCAGAGTTTGAGGTTAGACGCGCATCTAGCTCGCGCTTGAAAATGCGGTATACCGATTCCTCCATACACGCGCAGGCCCCGTGAATAACGCGGTCGACAGTGACGAAGCAAGGATGAGAAATCACGAGGTTCGGGAATTCGTCGACGTGTCAAGAACGAAGAGTTTCGCAGATGCGGAGCGAATCCTTCTGGCAAGGTACAAAGAGGTGCAAAAACAAAAGCCACCTATGGAAGATGGCAGATTGCACACTACGGAAACAATGAATTGAGATAGCGATCTTTTATCGCTCATACAAACGGGATATAAATTAAAGTTCGTAAGAGAGTAGGAGACTGGAACCGTATCGATCGATTGTTCGATTTCGAGACGTCTTTTCAGGGATAATCCGTTTGCCGGTTTCTCGAAGTCGCGAAAAATCGGAAATTCCCTCTCGGACCGGCATCCATAGTCGATCGAGCGTGTTTAAAGGGAATGAAATAAAAATAAGAAGGTTGATCGTCGTAGCGCCAGGAATGCGTTCGATCGAAGGCAATTTCGATGCATCCGCACCCTCTTTTCCCCGCACTTCACCTCTCTCTCTCTCTCTCTCTCTCTCTCTCTCTCTCTCTCTCTCCTTCTCCTTCCGCCCTTTCCACCATCTTCTCTACTTCTCATTCACGCGCCCTTCTCCTGTGCTCCCTCCGAATGTCTCAGAGAGCACATTTTCTCTATATACCGGGGATTCCTATCCGCGGGATTTCTCTGGACATAGCTTGCTATAAAGGTTTGCTATACGTGAGCACACCGGAAACACACTGACTACCAAAAAGCGTCGTGACTTCCGGTACGGGGGACTTTGACCCCTGCGCCCAGAAGAATCATACGGACGGTAGACAGCCCCGGGATTGAGGGCGGACGGATTAAAAAAGCAATCGAGAACCTAGTTGGACGTTATGACTCCTGCAGAAGCTTATTTTATGCCAACCGCTATATATCTATGTATTAGCCGAAGATTTTCATCAACGTGTACGTCAGGGATTGTATTTATTTTCAAGTTTATACAGCCCGGTCGTTCAGAACTCGACGAAATAAGTTTCCTCTTCCTCCGTCATTCCGGTGGTTATACTCTCCCTCTTTCCTCCTGGAATTTCTTGTTCTTCCACCCCCATGCGGTTTGTACGAAAAGTTATTGGGGTATGTCGCGTGACAGGCTATATAAGTGCACTTGTTTATATCCGGTCGTTGCAAATATTCGCAAAGCGACTTCTTCGTAGCTTAAATTTGTGATGGGATCGCAATGATATCGTCGGTTCCACAGAAAATTTCCTGCTCTTTCGTATCGTTTAAAAACCTCAGTTGACGCTGCCAATCCACGCTGGTGTCCGTGCAGAATTGGTCGCAATCGTAAGGCGTTAATCGGGAAACAGTGCAGAATCCAATAGTATTTCAATGTGGACTCCCTATGTACAGTGCCCCAAATTCCAACTTAGGACTCCCCAACAAATTAATGCACGGGATCACGAAAGGATATTTTTTTGGGAGCTGCACCAAATTGCGCTCGTTAATTTTAAATGAAAAATTCTCGAATGGCGTAAGTCGGGAAATAGCGCGGAATCCACATGGATTCCAAGGTGGACTTTCTACGTGCGACGTCTCTATCAAAATGATATAGGAATGCGGTAAGATCTGGTGACTCTCCTACAAATTTCTGTACGGGTGCGACCAATGACGTCAAAGGGATTTCCCAGGTTACTTCAACGTTGCCATACGTGAGCAATGACGGCAAAGGGATTCCCCAGGTTACTTCAATGTTGCCATACGTGAGCAATGCATTTTGCGATCGTATGCGGAATCGTATCAAGGGGGTGGGTCGTGTGTACACGCGACAATCTTGTATCTTCCTGGGCGCTCAAGGGCCCGTGAGGTGAGATTACGCAAAGCGTCGTAACACATTTCAGGTATCGCGACGAATCGAAGGAATGCGATTTGGAGTTTACAAAGTAGAGATACAATTGTGTTGATTTATATTGGGGCTTTTTATTTCCAATGTTTCGGCCTATGCCCTTATGGGTTTTTGCGCACGTCTGTGCGCAAACCATGTACGCTGCTAAACGGTCACCCATCCGAGTATTGGCTTAGGCAAGACGCTCCCAACGTGATAATCGCGACCCTCGTAAGCATGTTTACTACTGTCAATATAATTTCTATTTTGCTTAGATTAAAAAAAAAACTGACGGGCATAGATTGAGTGGATATTTGGGGTTGTAGTTTTTCAAGTATCCTGGCTAAGGTTGTAATTGATTTAGGGGTGGGGGGCAGGGAATAAACGTAGTGGCATAAAAAATCGATTTTTTTAAGCAAAATGTTATTTAAACATCCCAAGAATACGTTGGTG
Organism: Ophion ventricosus; assembly: GCA_963932345.1. Lineage (NCBI taxonomy): Eukaryota > Metazoa > Arthropoda > Insecta > Hymenoptera > Ichneumonidae > Ophion > Ophion ventricosus. The sequence continues at coordinate 13,045,718 of OZ010714.1, read as the reverse complement.
AAGTAATTAGCTGGTTAGTCACTGAAGTCATTGAGTTTTCGAAACCTTAAGCACGTTTTTTTAAACGTGCTTTTTTAAAGTTTGCGAAAACCATAACTTTAAAACGAGTTAACCGATCGTGCTAAAATTGTACACACAACTTAATAACAATATTATCTTCAAGTTATACCTACTTGTTTATAAAAATCATCTTTAAAAAGTACATTTTTATTGCAAAAAAGAACAAAAATTTAACGTAGAATTTCGTTTTTCTTTCTAAAGAGTCCCATTTTTTAAATTTACATCTTTTAAAATATTTCGTAGGTTTAAATTCAGCATTTTGACGTTAGAATACTAAAAATTCTTGGCTCATATTTTTCAGATAAATATTGAAGTCGTTGGATTGCCCATAAACGGACGACTGCTGCCAAAACCTTCCTAGAAGATCACGCCATAACGTCGCCATTTTGCAATATTTTTTAATTAAAACATTTTTTTGAATGGTTTAATTATCTAATAAATTGTAGCCAGGATTTTATAAATGTAAAACGTTTTCGTCCTTAAAAAAAATGTTCATAATTGTCTATTTTTCCGTTGTCTACATGTATTTCCCCGATTAATTCCTCATTTGATTGTTTTACATATGGAT
>OZ010714.1:13015769-13044890 GCA_963932345.1 Ophion ventricosus | reverse complement strand
AGAGAGAGAGAGAGAGAGAGACAGAGGTAAAGGGAGAGACAGCGTAGTATCACGTAGTGCTAATTGAATTGACGCAATCTCGTACGACGATATGTACCTTCCTTCTCCTTTGCCCATGCATATTCACTTTCACGTTTGCATGTACGCTCGATTACCCGCTTACTAGTGTTATATCGTCGTCGATCATTCCCAATTGTGAAACGCAGCGTACACGCGATGTTCCTCATCGGATGTAGTGCCTTGTCTCGGGGATCCTCTGCTCTTGTAACGTTCGCTATATGTGAACCCATTGCTAGCCAACCAAAAGGGCTTAACCAAGACAGCCTGGCACGTGCCACGACGTAGATCATGGCTCTTTGTTTACCACCAGTCCGTAGTTGCGGTTAAGTTCAGACGTGCGGCCAACCCTGTCGAGTAATTGCAACGTCGACGGGTAGTTTCTGGTAATTACGTCCCGCCCACGTCAATCTGGATCGTGGACTGACACTTGCATCAAAAGTCATCATTGCGATTGCTGGAACCGTAAAATACGAGGACCGCTCCAACCGAATTACACTCGGTTCCTCCAACTTCGAGATTTCAGCCTGATTGGATAACTCTTGAACGTCTTGTACCGCGAAAGAAATTATCATCAGATTGGAGTAACTTGAAGGTGATAAAAAAAAAGCTTTGCAGAGTCATATTTGGGTCAAGCGTACAGATTACAGCCAGAGGGAATTCAAGTAGAACCCACAAAGAACCTCAATCCTTTTAGAGAGTCAGTCCATCCACGAGAAATTGACTGTCAACGAAAGCACGCAAAGACAATTATACGAGGAACGTATTGATTCTAGGAGTTCTAAGTCAATACCAATATATAATGATTCCGTGGAAATCGATCATGAATAATTGAAAATGATCGAACATGGACATAGAATCTGTGGGCATAGCAGGAACCTATAGACCACTAACCCTTCCGCCACACTGGCAACGCAAAGAGCCTCTCTTCCCATTGATACGTGTTTCTGAGTGGTCCTACAGACGTATTGCCTAGAACATCAAATACAACGCGTGTATCTCTCTGGTAGTCGAATTGCTTCAGGATATCTGCAGTGCCCTACGGTTACAATAGCTAGAGCAAGTGGAAATGATGCATCGGCCTACGTTACAAACGCATTATACCGTCTGTAATGATTGACAGCTTTACACACGTGTACCCGATGTGCAATTATGTGTGACACAGGCTGTTATTGTGGCACACATCGATTGAAAGTAGTAAATAGTTCTTCATACTCTCGATTTCAAAAGCACACCTCTAATCTTGCCCTAAACCATATCCCATTATCCAATTTCAACTCCATCAGAGTTCAAACTTGCTGTAAGCTCTGATGCGATCTATGAAGCTTTTTGTTTTTAATTGGAAGTGGAATTGATACTACGTGAGCGGGATATCAGAAAGCCCCCATGGTTTCCACGGATGCATGTTAGGATGCATATCGCGAGGGTGGATACGAACCGAGGCCCAAACTCCTCCATCATCTCGTGGTGCTAGCCACAACGCATCTGAAGCTAACGCAACCCGCTTCACGTGTTTAACGATATTGCTCAAGATTATACGCCTGATGAGAGCAGGTATATATGTAAACCTCGGTTAATATTGAGTGCCGATGTGTGTATGTGTGATATCCCGGGCATAGTGCACCCCCGGGAGGGGACCGAGTATATGCTTCGAGCGATAATAGCGGACTAGGCATGTATATTTGGGGATAGACCCTCCTGGAATGAGGAAACCCGAGAGTAAACCTATGATCATCCTCTCAAATGCTTACCGGAGTTGCTAGATCCATTAGCTCACTACGAGATATTCCATTATTTCGACGATAACAAACTATATGAAGATTTTAATATGTTTCCATCTCCATCGGACTACATACGTTCTATTATGAGTCTGCACTTCGTCAGCAAATCTTCACTACCATTACCAGGTATGTAAATATGAAAACGGAATTTTTGTATAGAAGCAATTTGTAGATGCCACGCCAAAAAAAATTGTTGCTCTTTTGAGGGAAACCAGTCATCGAACCATTTTCGTACATTTTCGTAAGAAGTGAAGCGCTACTCAGCAAGTGCGTGTCCCATCGATGCAAATAAGTGGTAATCGGATGGAGCCAAGTCTGGTGAGTAAGCCGCATGCGAATGTATGTCCCAACTAAACGCCTCAATCGTTTCTTTGTCCAGTTTTGCTGTGTGTGATGGTGCATTATCATGAAGCAAAATCACTCTGTGTTGCCTTTTTTGATATTCTGGCCGTTTTTCACGCAAACCTTGATTCAAATCGATCATTTGTTGTCGGTCGCGTTAAGTATTAATAGTTTCATTGTCATCCTCATCCAACAACGCTTGCAATTCGCTGTCTTCAAACTTTTTCGGTGGCCTCCCACATTCTTCGTTTCTTACTTCAAAATCGCCACTTAAAAATGTTTTAAACCACTCAAAGCACTGTGATTTACCAAAAGCATGCTCACCGTAAGCTTCGACAAGCATTCGATGCGATTCTGCAGAAGTTTTCTTCAAATGGTAACAGAAAATTAATGCTGTCCGCAAATCGTAATTTCCAGGCACAAAATTCGACATGTTCAACGTTATAACAAACTATGTTGGGGTATGAAACTTGTATTGTTGTGAGTTAAAAATCTTTGTCAGATGTCAACAAAGCAAATGGCGCCAATGACGCGACTTGACGGTGACTACATTGACAGCTAGAGCCATCTATGGGCAAATTCCGGTTTCATATTTACACGCCTGGGAACCACATTTCGTGGAATATCGAAACGAAAGGAGTCGTGTTTTCAGCAACAATGAGATAGAGGAGACTGGGGTTGGAAGTTACGGGGGTCAAAAGTTACAGTGCGAATTTCTGATAAAAAAGTAGAGCTACAGAAATGTTGGAAAGAGAAGGAAGATGCAACAACGTTGCACTCACGTCACGGGTGTTAGTTGTGACGTATCTGTCGACAGAAGGACTCTCGTGCGTGAGTGCAAAAAAAATGCACGTATGCAACTATTTTTATATTTAGTAATTTTTGTCTATACTTGCCGCTATTATTATTACAGTATGAAAATCGTGCCGTAACATGCATCGACGTGTTCTTTATAAGCTAAAATGAAGATTTTGTAGTTAAGATAACCTTAAAAAATATAAAATTTTGAATGATCAATTTTGGTGATGGGGCTAAAAGTTACAAATTTCAGGGGTAGATAGTAACATGTCGCAACCTGCCCAATCTAGTATGAGTGATTTATCTAATTAAAAATTGTTTTTCGTTTTCGCAGGATGAGAACGTATAAGAGAAAAACGGAGTACGGACGTGCTCCGTCCAAAGACGTCAACAAATAAGAGACGAAGATTTTGGTTTAAGACAAAACCAAATCTCTTCGTGCTTTGGCCAAAGACACAATAGTGAAAAATTCTTTAGCTGAGAAGCAAATCAACAAAAATAAAGCCAAAGGCCTTTCAAAGAAAACGAAAGATAAGAAGAAAGGCGTAAAAAGGACTATTCTGAAGAGGAAAATGTTTGTCTCGTCTGTTGTGGTCCGTTTCGAGGATCAAAGTCGCACCGGTGAACAATGGTCCCACGTGAAATGTGTCACTGGGAACAACATGTTCTATGTGTGCAATAATTGCGTTAGTAAATATTCCCATTAATTACTTTGTGGTTTAATTTTTTTTAGGTTTGATTACTTTAATCTGATTTTTACTATTGTTTTCAAGATTAAAAGAATTATATTTTGTGTTGAAATTAACATTTTCTATGTTTTTATCACTAAGCTAGGTATCTGAATACTGTTTAACGCCTACATATTTTTTTATTGAAAAAAAAACAATGATTCTGATGATGATGCTCAAAATAAAAGACTGATTAGTAAGCTTGTCTATTTATTGTCACATCTTACCTCTTATAGTGTAACAACTAACTTAAAATGTTTAAAGGTTTAAAATAATTTTCATTTTAAACATTAATTTCTAATCGTTGCGTCAAACTCACAATTAAATCATGCACATGTATTGGAAAGCTTATTAATTTCTTTATATGAAAAACATATCAAAATATCTCATTATTCCAAAGATTACCTGTAGTAGGTAAATTTTATAAAAATGTCACAAACAGCCCCAGTATTTTCATCCTCTCTTATCAGAATAATCTATCTTGCATAATCAATTCTTAGGTTCTACAACCTTCAATATCGATCGTGTACGATTATTCAACAAGAAGCAATTATGGACCAAGCACCGTAATATCCTGTTGCCTGCGAGTCGCACAGTCACTATACCGCCGCAACACCTCTGTGTCAGCTTCATCGAACGTCCGCAGGAAAACATCACCACCAGCGATCCCTGTATACCGTGAATTCGTCTATATCCTCTTCGTGACGTGGGCAAATCGCGTATGAAGGATTTGTCGAAAATACAGAGCCGATATATGGAAATCCAGTTCTCGGTTATGCGGTGTGATACCTCTTCAGTTTCCGCTGCTCCAAATGCCAATTCCACAGCCCACGAACCAACAAAACAGGCCTTGTTTCGCTCTCGGGAATATCTCAACTGATGGTAATGCGGATACGCGTGGATCTGGCCGAAAGGATTGATGCAAATCTGCGTAGGATCGTGGTAACGATAGTGGGTTTCTTGCACCGGTAGCTCTACCAACTATTCCCGATGTTGCACAAACACCGTTTCTACGTATGCATGTCAAAGCTAAAACTATTAATCCAGATATTGTAGCGTGTTAGATCGCAAAGTTTGGGCTTTTTTTTTCATAACCCCACATTAAAACGATTCGAAACCAAGCCGTGGGGGTGTACAAATATATTTATAGGGGAAGGATCTTTCGAACCTGTTATGTCTATGTAATCTTGGCTATCAGCACATCTGATTTGATTGATTTATCTATCGATCGTATTTATCTAAAGTAGATTTTGAGGACATTGGGGTCAACATAGTGATAAGTATACGAACAATAGGCTACTATCGGAGCAGTCTTCGAAGTCGGATGTCTTCAAAATCAGCTTTCCGTGTGCACGTTTATATAATGGCTACCGCCACTGAAGAGCCACGCAATACTTGGTCGAGTGTACGCTGTCCTGTTCCTGCACCGGTGTTATATTTTATCCCGGGATAGAATAGGATTATAGAGCATGACTAGTGTACACATAACGTTCTTGTCGGGGCTGTGGCCCAGTGGATTCTGGCGAACGCAGTAATGATCGAGTGTGTGCGTATACGAGTACAGTTATTACCGTTAGTTGTAGCTATATCCCAGTGTGTTATTATACATTGATGAATCTGCCCCATTCGTCAAACGTTGGACGGTCAGCAGCAGCAGCAACGCTGGCCTCATCGTTGTCAAAGCGACAATCCTCGGCGCTGCACTAACGGATTAGATGACAAAGAGGAAGATACACGGTTCAATGGTGATGCGAGATTCTCCCGGAATGGAAATTCAATAGAGAATAATACCATCACTAGATTGGTACTGTCGTTATCGTTTTGTTATCAGTATTTTCAATTTAATCATTGCGTATTATCAATCAAATGAACATGTGTTCACGTTGTCTAGAAAGCTCGGTCAGAGCAGGCATTCATACATCGTATACGTATACACAAGTTTACAATGTGCAATACATCCGTAGAGCAGTCAGAACCTTTCCTCTGGTATCGAGTATGCACTGAATTTCCGATTTCCGATATTCGCGGTTCGGGTATGCACCCCTAGGCAGGCCAGCCATTCTCTTGCACCGAATCCAGACGGAAGATACCGAGAATGGGGTGAAGTCGTAACGTGTCTGAATTTGCGTGAATTGGCCCATACGACTTGATCCTACCATACGCGCTCCGCTTGATACGATCGTCGTTTAATTTGACCGTCGTATCAAGAATCAAAGCCGTCCACAGTAACGACAAAACGAGCGGGTTCGTTACAACTGTACACGAACGGAAAATCCAGAGACTCTGTTCACATTTCTCCTTTTGCCAATCTCTGAGTATTCCATAGAAAATTGCCAATCGCTGAGGAATCTATAGATATTCTTTCGAGTATCGGGTTGTCCGTTTTGGATCGCTTCGTACACAGCAAACGTCATTCTTTCTTGATTCTATTCATTGTTGTTTTTTGCTGTTACAAATGAACATGCATTCGCCTGAGTTGTAGTCGTTATTGGTGGAACCATTTTAATGGGAGTCCAGGCTACGTATTTGGCTTGCAGCTTTTTTCTATAAAACAAAATGCGCTTTTTTCATAAAATGAAAATGAAATCGATAACCATCATAAGTACATAAGTGTACTCGTGCCACGGAGCGGTTGATGCAAAGCGAATCATATGGAAAACTCGAGAGAAGACGCGTTAAGTGAACGACGACGAAGACCCAAATTGCAAGAAGGGCTGTGCTCGTGTAAAGAGGTAAAGAGAGAAAGCAATAGTGCTCACTGGCGAATGTCCTCCATATTATGCTGAGACACGATCCGGCATAGATCGACGTGGCAAAGCGTATGCAAATCCTCGTGGCAAACTGCTAGCCATTTGCATGAGCTTATAGATAAGGAGACGTTAGAAGTACGCCACATAGTTGCGCATCTTCGTCGTCATCTTCCTTTTCTCGTTTCACCATAGGGATTCCTTACGTACGCAGATATATAGATTATCAGAGATATTTTAGTCATCTCCGGCTCTCTCTCTCTCTCTCTCTCTCTCTCTCTCCCTCCCTCTCTCTGTCTCTTTCGCTTATAAAAAACGAAGAACGAGCAAGGAACAAAGTAAATCGATTTTTGCTCAGACACTTTTCTACCGTACTAAAGTATCGTATGGAAGGTAAGGATCTCTCGTGAATCAGCTACCTGCTTGCCTCACTATATTACACGTGATAAAAATTCGGTCTCAGGGAAATCATTCGCTCGTCTTGTCCTCATTCTCCTCAATGGCCTCGAAGCGGCGAAGTCTCGTGAATCGACTACTTTTACACGAACGCCCACGATCCCGAGCACACATACGTGTACGCTTTTTACTCAACGGCTGAAACTTACCAACTATGTTATTTTACCACCCCAGTCTCCCGCTACTTTTCTCGGTTCCGTGTCTTACAGCACCCGATAAGCCAAATGCAGAAGTTCCACATTTACGCGCTGAAGACGCCTCGAGTATAAATTATCACACGAACAATAGCCAAGGAATATCTATTTCTTGCAAGATTGTTTTCATCATTTACACGCACTTTTGATCTTTAAGGTAGCACGAGTATATCAGGTAGTCAAAAGAGAGTCTCTATAAAGATCTGCAAATATGGCGATTTCAATATAAAAAAAGGCAGCAATGCGATTAAGAGGAGAAACACGTATTAAAAAAAATAGCCAATTTTGATAATTTTTTTTCTGAAGATACAAAACGTTTTACATTTATGAAACTTTAGGTACAAGTCATTACATAATTGAACTGTTTAAATAATTTATCTATTAAAACATATTACAAAATGGCGACGTTATGGCGTGATCTTCCAGGAAGGTTTTGGCGGCATTTTTTAAGTTTGTGGGAAACATAACTTTAAAACGAGTTGACCGATCGTGCTAAAATTTTACACACAACTCAATAACAATATTACCTTGAATTTATGCCTACTTGTTTATGAAAATCACTTTTATAAAGTACTTTTTTTATTGCAAAAAAGAACGAAAATGTTGTGAAAAATAAATAAAAAATTTCTTCAGAGTCCCATTTTTGTAGTTTTTAATTTTTTAAATATTTCTTAGGTATAAGGTTAGTACTTGGATGTTAAAATATTAACAATTATTAACTCATATTTTTCAGATCAATTTTGAAATCATTGGATTTCCAACAAATAGACAACTGTCGCCAAAATTTTCCTGGAAGGCTACGCCATCTGTAATATTTTTGAACGAAAAAAAATATTTAAATAGCTTCATTGTGTAATAGAATGTACCTAAAGTTTCATAAATGTAAAACGTTGTATTCTGTCCGAAGAAAAGATGAAAATTGACTATTTTTTCGTCGTCTACATGTATCTTTCATCCCCATACTTATGGGGATGAAAGATTCGTCAGTGAATCTACGAATCAAGCATATGCTCGTACCATCTCAAGATACAATGAAGGTAGTTAATATTCACTTGATCAGGCAACGCAATCGCAAAACCGTTTTCACAATCATTTTGTACAATTGCACAGGTCCTCACGACTTCATATATTTCGTAAATTAAGTAAAGACATTATTCAGCAGGAATTCCAAAGAACAATCGAACAATGCATCAATGGCAACTTCATCGTAACTTTTAGTTTGAAAACTTCCGCAATAATATTTCGCCGTCTTGGGCGCGATACCTCGTTACATGTTGGAAAGCGCAATTTCTCATTATCGCGTGATATAGCGAGATCACAGTGATAAGAAACGAAGAGAATGATGATGCACAATTCAAGGTGCAGCGAGAAACGCGACGGTGAAAGACGGGGCAATAAGAAAATAAAAAGGGCTACGAAACGTATCGTAGAGATGTTCCGTCTACTTGGTAATTCATTTCTCTTTTAGCGACAAATGTCCCCGCTGTCATTTTCACCAAATGACACCTATTTCTCCCTAGCAAATAGCTTCATCCACAAAGCTCGAGGATTAAATATGTGTTTCTGAATAAGCGTTGCAAAGCCTTGAGAATACCTAGAAACTCGGGAATGTTCCTATTGCATTATACAACGGAATTCGTGCTATATACATACACACACATAGAAAGAAACATATAAAAGCTTATTACGGAGAGGCCAAAGTACCCGCGAGAGCGAGAAAATAATATGTACGAGTGACGTAACGAATAGTCGTGAACCCACTCAATTCTCGGTCGTCAACTCTTCGCGTAACTACATCGTCTTCAATTGTCGCCGAGATGCGGAGAAATACGTCCTGAGGACCGAGTGAGCCAGAACACGGAGAGAGAGAGAGAGAGAGAGAGAGAGAGAGAGAGAGAGAGAGAGAGAGAGAGAGAGAGAGAATGAGCTGTCGCACATGTACGCAAAGTTTTCCTATATTAGTTTTCTCAAGAGAAACAGAGATGAATGTTTCCTTATATTTCGCGGCATTCGCGGTTCCTCTCGGAACAGACATTCAACTGTCATCCTTGAGGAGCAGAACTTTTCCAAATAAAATGGACAAAAAGCGTTCTATGCGCGGCGAAAGACGACATTTTCTTATGCAAACTTATCGTCATTACCTCACGTTAGGGGGACATTCATATCTATCTCTCTCTCTGGCTCTCTCTCTCTCTCTCTCTCTCTCTCTCTCTCTTCCGGATTCCCTGTTTCTCTATCTTTTCTAGCTCGCTGAAACGAGCGAGCTATAGCACAAAGATACGAACGTAATAGCGCGGCAATTTAAAATTGCCCAGAAGCCAAGTGTGCCACGGGCGGTTCGACAGGGAGGAAAGCAACGAAGGAGCCTGCTCTCGTGTAATTGAAACAAGACAAATGAGTTTCGACGTTGCGCGAGCGGCGCACTGATTAATTGCAACGATAATATTATTGTTATCTTAAACGGGAGAACGAAGCCAATATATACGATGGGACATGACGGCGCACACTGCACGTCGTCAAAATTCTCTTGAGTGTTCCGTGCAACTTTGCCTCGTTACATGCCTAACGTGCCTATATCTACCTTTTAACACCATCTCTGTGTTCGTCAGAGCGTCTACGCTATCGCGATTTTCGTCCGTCAGGCATACGCGTTTGGTAAATAGAATCGTCGACGGGAATTCCTCGGCTGCGATGAGAGGTCGTACAATAACTTCAAGAGCCTAACGACGGATTTGTGCAAATGATTGAACGTGCAGGCCCATCCGTGCCATAACTTAGCTAAATGGATAGCCGAGATCCCAATTGCCACAAGTTTTCAAAGCCACGAAATCTTCGACTCTTTCATTCATCCAGAATCCTCCATATATGCTGATTCTCTAGCGTGCCACTTTATCAGACTTTGATCAGAAAATAAGCTCTTCGGTGACCAGCCGCGAGAACAATTCGAAGACCAGATTGACTCATCGTCGTTGAGGAATGGCGAATGTCGAGCGGAATTTAATCATTGTCGCGGTAGAAACGTCCCAAACGTTATCTCTTCGGAGTCTACTCTATCGTTATTGCTGTTATGATGAAATTAAATTGTTCGAATTGGGTTGCAGTGTTAAATGTCGTATTAAGAAGACATCAGGGACTCTTGGCTAACACAGGGTCTCACAGGCGTGTGAGATCAACGAGGAATAAATGAACGCATTCTGTTGGTGTCTCATCGCCCTTTGCATATGCATTCGCTACTAAACTGGTACACATATCCATATGCACATATATATACAAGGTGGCCCGGAAAGGACAATCTAGATGCTTCGCATCAATACCAATCCGTATCACCCGCTACTTATGTTCTTTTTAGTTTTCGAGAAAAAAGAACTTTTTAATTTTTTTTTCGAATTTTCTTGTACGATATGTTTCATTTTTTTTCTGTTTTATGTAGCAAAGCAGTAAGATGCGCTTCTTCGCCGTTGTCGAGAAAATCGGTATTGAAATATTCTTTTGCCTTCAAATACTTTCTACGTAAAGAAAATTTCAAAGAGCGCGTGGCGCAGCGAACAAGCTCTCTGCTTTATAAGCCCGTCGTCCCCGGTTCAAATCTCGCTGCTGGCAACTTTTTTATTTATTTTTTATTCAAATATGTATACAGATAATTCCCGGCAATCAGTTTCAACAATTATGCATATAAGTTTTTTGAATGCCGTTTGTTGTGTAAAAATTGACGCTTTCGAAATTCATTATGTTGTTCGTAAACAAAGTTATATTTCAAAAATAGAAATACTTGCTGCGGCAGGTATGAAATACAACTATCGTTACTCGACCGCTACAGTTGAAGGACAAATGTTCCTTTCCGCACAAGGGGACGGGAGGGTCGAACCGAGACGCCGTACACGTGAGATAAATTCCAGAGAAGATTGTATAAAAATCCAATCGATCGTCCACCACCAGTTGTCCTCTCCGATTTTTTCCGATATGATACGATACGCGTGGTTTGTATCACACCTGACGGACGATAGAACAATTTTTTTGAATGTAAATCAGGTGTGTTTCCCAACAGATAATTTAAAAAAACAATTGTTGTTGTAAAAACGCATTGTCTATCAGATGTGCTAGATTGTCATGCTGTTTTTTGCTTTTCATGTTTTTATGATAACTATCACTCTGGTTCGTGCGACACTCCGGCTACTTCATCTCACTAATTCTAAATTATCTGCAAGTATATACGGAACTTTTCAATAAATTGTACCCACTTGAATGTTATTTGTGATATTGCGTTTTATTCCTAGTATTATTTGCATGAAACAACTATAAAATATAACTTTGTTTACGAACAACATAATGAAGTTCGAAAGCGTCGGTTTTTCCACAACAAGCGGCATTTTAAAAACTTATATGCATCATTGTTGAAACTGATTGCCAGGAATTATCTGTATACACATTTGAATTTAAAAAAATGTTAAAGTTGCCAGCAGCGAGATTAGAACCGGGGACGACGGGTTTATGAAGCAGGAAGCTTACTCGCTGCGCCACGCGCTCTTTGAAATTTTCTTTATGCTGAAAGTATTTGAACGCAACGGAATATTTCAATGCCGATTTTCTCGACAACGGCGAAGACGCGCATCTTACTGCTTTGCCACATAACACCTCTGGCCGTGAGCTTTTACTACACGCAGTATGAATCGAATTTGAATTTGACAATTGACAGCCTCCCCTTGTCAGACACGGCGGTAGACTGCCTGACTGATGTGAGGGTTGGTAATTAATGAAATAGTAGTATAAAAGTGCCAACCTTCAACTCCAGTATCATACAATGTCACTGTTGTCTACAGAACTATGTGGCTTTGCAATATAGTTATGAAGACAACACTGTATGATTTATAGTCTTCGGCAAGCACATTCAAGTTTTGATGAAACTGAAACGATGAAAAACTTGACAAAAAATTCGATTATTTTGTAAAAAAAATCGATATTGTTTTCGAACTCGAGACGCATGCTTTCGCAACAGTTGATACTTTCACACTGATTCACTTCCCCGCAGCTTCGTCTCCCACATACGCAAAAGAGAAAAATAAAAAATGCTTTATTCTGGAAAACTGAAAAAAAAATATTGTAGAATATGGGGGTGATTCAGATAGGAATCTATACGAGGCATCTACATTCTCCATTTGGATGTCACTTTTTGGGCCACCCTGTGTATATTCAATGCATACATACATATTTATACGCGCGTCTACACGCGTTTATTATACATATTCCATCTCTGCGATCATCTCACACGACTGCTCGTTACCCCCCGATGAGTTTCTCAGTCGCGTCGTTGATTACTCTCGTTCCTTGTGAGAATTCCCATGATTCCTACTCTCCTTGTTCTCTTCGCTCATCGTTGACCGAGAATGAGAGATACGCGGCCAATTTGTACGCATCCCTTTTGGAATGTCTACCCAAAAGCATTTATGCAAGCTCGTATATTATTTAGCACGATTTTCGACGATTGCGCTAATTGTTCTCCGAGAACTGGGATACGGCGGTGCATCAACGCTGACGAACGACTTATAGGACTTTGCCCGGTAGTCGCTTAGCCTACGGACAATTTTTAATGAGCTTTGATAAGCTGAAATGCATGTGTGGGTCACTAGAGACCCGATTGCTACGAGGACTTTGGGACTTGAAGTTGGCAACAATGATAAACTGGTTGGAGGGTAGCTCGCGACGGAACGAGCCAACGGGGTGAACATTCTGACGAAGTCGAGAAATGTTGATTACTGTCGCTTGCACCTCGTCGACGTCCTAATCATCGTTTTGCTCCTCTTTCTCCAGTCATTCCCAAGGAGACCTCGTTCTCCCAGGCAACGTGTATATTCAGATGTACGGAGACTGCCAGGTGTTGTGTTGTGATTATGAGGCCAAAGGTTCGCAACTCCGTAACTTCAGCATCTTCCCTCGTTCTCCTATCTCGCTGATGCCTTTCCACAGCCCTCTTCGTTAAAGGTCCTCCAGTGTTTTACTTGAGTGCGGTGAGAAACTCGTTCCAACATCGAGCTCTCCAGGCCCTCCCACGTTGCCTTTGTTTCGGACTGAAAGAGTTACGAAGCGCGGCACAGAGGAGACGACCCTGTTTTCATACACGCAAGCTCTTTCGGTCTTACGTCGGTTCTGGTCACTTTGTGGAAAGCACACGGCGTAAAAGGACGAACAGTCCGAAATGGAAACGGAGGAAAGGAGACCCGGAGAGAAAACGTTACGATGGATCAACCACAAATGGTGCCGTTGTTCACGACCGCATTTGAGGTCACGTACCGATAAACTACATTATTTTAATGCTGCCATTAAGCGCGCTTATAGGATCAAGGAATCTAAGGTCATTCCGGATGTTTCGAGAATTTAAATGGAACTACTATATGTATCCACACTGAAAATCCATGTGTGTTATTTGTTACATGTAAGGTGTGTAATTTTACGAATTAACACGTGTAAATTCCATACACAACTGGAAACAACACACTTATGTGTTTCATAAAGAATTCAAATACATTGGATGTGTATTTTCAAACACTTGAACCGCATTGAATTTTAACACGTTATTGCTGTCTTATTCGAAACATGCAACACGTGTAAATGTGTGCATTTACACTTTTAGATATGAAACGTGTTTTAAACAATGCTTTTATGTGCTTTACAGTAAAATTAAGCACATTTTGTGCGTATTTGTAAATAGTGGATCCGCATTAAGTGTATTAAAATTCCAATGTCAATTTTAATGTAGGGGAGAGTGGGGCACAATGTGTCACGGGGCACTGTGAGCCACATGCGGTTTCTCGGAGGTTTGTAGCTCGTAAATTTCGAAATTTCATGTGTTTGATGACACTTTCTCTAGTGGCTCGGGTTTTCGGTCCTAATCGATAGTTTTATTATTTATGATGCACTCAGTGACTTGGGTTTTTTCTTTCGTAGTTTAATTAATAGTTATTTTTATCAATAATCATATATTTTACTAGTGGGGTACAATGTGTTACCGAGTTGTGGGGCACAATGAGTCGACTCCCCATGAAGAAACAAAGAAGTGACGACGCTCCGAAGGAGCGCAATGTGTCACGGGTCAACCACATGCGATTTCTCGGAGTTTTGTAGCTCGTAAAATCCGAAATTTTTTGTGTTGGACCGTGATTTATATTAAGTTTCGGCTGGCCCCAAAGAAAGTCAATAGCAGCTCACGAAGAATTATTGAAAATACAAAATTAATTTAAGCCTCGAAAAAAAAAATCGCTTGCCGGGAAAACGTCAAATATTGTAGGACAATTGTGTGGAGCACAATGTGTCATGGAATTGTTGAGCACAATGAGTCGACTCCCAATGTCATTGTCAAATAATACGCGTTGTGAAATTGTCGATATGTATGAAAATCTGTTATCTATGTAGGAAAAGAGTTTAAATCAGCTACGTTTCGCAGCACTTGTCATAATAAACCCACCAATCTGACACATTGTACCCCACCCGTGGGGCAAAATGAGCCAATCCGCAAATTTTTTTCGTCCCCATTATTTTACGATTTGTAATCTTTTTGCAAAAATATGGTAGCTTTATTATACGCCCAAAGGTTTATAAAATAGGTTATGACCTTTTTTTCTAATCAGACTACTTTGGAAAGAGTAAAAATTTGTTAGAATAAAGTGACACACCATGACCCACCTTCCCCTACTTGATACTGACATAACATGTCAGATTTAAGACACTCAATTCCTGTAATAAATACACTGTACTTTCAAGTGCGTTGTTTTAACACCGCAACATGTGTTATTGCGATTGTGTTATTGCATTTGATCTGCGATTAAACAATAAAATGCTACAAGTACTCGGCAGCGTAGATGCAGCGTGCGTAGTATAGGCAGGTAGGCGGTAGGTTCGATTCCACGTATAGGCAAAATGTTTTCTTCGAAAAAAATCATTTCCGGACGTTTGAGAAAAACGAATTATAATAAAAAAAAATTTGATATAGAATTCTGAGTTGAGTATTTCATTCTATTTTGAATTTATTAAATATTCTATGCATTTAGTAGACGAGCTGTGATGCCTTGAAACAACGCGCATTCAGTGTGTAAAAAAAACCAATTAACACACGAAATATGCAGAGAAATAATACACTTAAATGTGTAATACAAAACGCATGAAGTGAATCCCGAAATTGCATACTCAGAAATACGTAAAAAGTGACCACACTTGGATTTGCAGTGCACTCTATTGATTCATTAATTAATATTGCGTACTTAATGCGAGCCCTTGAGCCGTCATCAAAGAATTCATTCGGTACACTTATACAGCTTTTCCCAAAAGGATGTTGTCGACGTGATGGTCGCCGCGAAGTCGAGACGCGAGCTTGCTTGGCTAGCTTTGCGCTTGCACTCGTTGCGGAGGAAGGAAGCTCACGATAATATATGGTTACTCGCCGCGAGAGCTAAAGGACAATCCTCGCAGAGCGAATAAAACGAAGACAACAAGGGAACGACGGAGACACGAGAGCGAGACCGAGAGAGAGAGAGAGAGACAGAGAGAGAGAGAGAGAGAGAGACAGAGAGAGAGAGCGAGAAAGCTGGAGAAGAAAATAACGAGAGAGCTTGCCTCCTAGCTCGTTTTGAGAATTAACGGGCACAAGAAATCCCCCTCCGGTTTCTCGGTAACCATGAAATGTGCAAGCATAATTTCTCTGTAGAAATTCAGGGGGACACTGCTCTCGCGAAAATTCGACATCGGATGCTGGGGCGCTGGAAAAATGGAGCCAGATCAAACATCGACGAAGTGAATATCGGTAAAACTATACGCCCATGCTGCTATCTTTGAAAAATTCACCCTGTCGGAATCAAAGCTAACCAATGTAGCATTGAAGAACATTAACGAATTAGAGAATCGAAGCTAACCAATGTAACATTGAAGAACATTTATAAAAATCTAAGCTGTTTCGTTGATAATTTATTTATTGCTTAACAGTGCACTTTGTAGCGATAACACAAGTAAAAAAAAAACGAGGAAAATAGGAGAAATAGAGGTGAGATGAGAACGCTAAGAACATGTTAAAATGAAACAATACATATGACTCAGTTAATTTTAATTATTCTTTTAAGGCCTTAGGCCACTCTAGAGGCCAAAAAAAGGGCATATTTTGTGATTTTTTTCCCAGGGAAACCATAATATAAATCGAAAATACAAAATAGGGGTTTTATTATACACGTAATTGACTATACAAAATGATTTTTTCACAGCGATACATGTCAAAATGGCGATTGTGCATCATTTTTTCGATAACGCCTTTATTTCTGGAAGATCAACGGCCGGACCAACAGCTCCTATAATTTTTCAGTTATGATGAGACACTAAAGTTTTTTCAATTATATATAAGAATAGCTATAGAAGTACGTAGGATTTGTTTGATATATTGTTTTTTGTCCAAATGGCGCATTTCTAAAACAAAAAGTATAAAATGCCATGAGAAAATCGTCAGAAAATTGTTTATAAAAAAGGAACTATGCAATAAAATTTAAAAAAAATCCTACGTAGTGCCTCAGAAAATGTAATTCTAAATATACAGCTAAAATTTCAAATGAATCGGTTGAAATTTGTTTGAGTTATGAGTCCGGCTGACTTGAAAAATGTAGTTTTGAGAAAAACGCGTTTAAAGTTAGAAGAAAGTTACGACATGAATCAAGAGGGGTTGCCTTAGAATTCGAAAATCGAGTACTTAGAGATTTTTCACACGGACAATCTTTCGGAATATAATTTTATAGGTACGAAGGTACATTTTTAACAAAAAAAAATGATTTTTGCACAATCCTAGAGTGGCCTGAGGCCTTAAACGAATCAACATTTATTATTTCAATTTTGAAGACAAAAAATCGGTCTTTCGGATTGTTAAGATAAAATATATATTTTGAATGAAACCTTTTTGTCCCATCTTACCTCATATGCGGGGCAAGATGGAACGATTCGACGAAGAAACACGCAATAACCTCGAACATTTTTTACAGACGGTTATTATTATATTAATAACTAGCTTTTGCCCACAACTTCGTCCACGTGGACTTTAGGATTTGATCGAGAGAGAAAATAAACAAAGAGAGAAAAAAGGTAGAGGGTCATATTTCTCAGGCACGATGGTAGACTTACTGACTGAGATAAGGGTTGGTAATTAATGAAATATTAGTACAAAGTTCATCAATTTTTCTGTAGAAATTCAGCGAGACACTACGAAAATTCGACATAGGATGATGGGGCGATGGAAAAATGGAGAAGATCAAACGTCGATGAAGTGAATATCTGAAAAACCATTCGACCATGCTACTATCTTTGATAAATTCACCCCGCCGGAATCGAAGCTAATCAATGTTATAATACATTGAAAAATATTAACTTTGTAACATACCAAGACGTCTTTTAAGCTTCTTCTTCAACCCTGTACAATCCGTCTTAGCCATATCCCACATGATCAATATCCTCTAATGCACCTTGCCAATCTGATAATTTTTTTTTTTTGATCAACCCTCGATTGGGATTAAAGAGCAGCCGGAGACGTCGGCATTGAAGAAAGACGTAGAAGGAGAGCCTGATAGCCTATATCAACCATGGAGAGAGAGAGAAATAGAGTGTGTGTGAGAGAGAGAGAGAGAGAGCGAGAGAGAGAGAGAGAGAGAGAGAGAGAGTCAAAGGATCCGAGTGGCTTGCTTTGCGGAATTTCGGTGAGCAGAAGAACGAACGACGCTAATTAAGGATCGACTCTCTCTCGACGGATATAAGGAACCGTTGAAAGTCGATAGGGCATACACCATGAGCGTCTGAACGTCGACGACGTTTCGCTCCTCCCGGGGGAGGCTTCGAAATAAGGGATGGGGTTTTGGTCTCGCGAAAATAGCGTCGCGTCTGTTGAGGAACTGCGCCACGCTGGGGATTCTGTAGAAAAAAAAAACAACGAAGAGATGACGTTGGAAGGGCCGAGACTACGACTAAGACGGAAAAGCGAGCTAAGTATACTGGCATTCTCGTATATATTATATATATATATTTCTATCCCATTCATTCTCTCGTGGCTTTTCTCTTTTGCTCTCCGCTCATTCCACTGCCAGTCTCATATTGTCCTTCTTCTTCCCTTCTCAACCTCTTTCCTTATCCCTGCTCCTGTGGATTCGGGTGTTATACAATGCCGCTACGAGTCTTTTGGAGTCTTGACAAGTCGCATTCAGGAAAATCATGAATTGAGTTTAGTGTAGCACAGCCAGGAATTTCTTCACAATAAGCTCCCAACTACGAAGATGATATCGGATAAACGGAAATGGCGCGGGCAAGAAAGAAAAACAAAACGAATTTACCATGGAAAGAATAAAGCCTCAATACCGCATCATTTTGGATGCTCACATTGCGAATATGGCTCTTTTACAAAACCAATAACCCAAACATCCTTCGCCAATCGCGTCTTGATCAAAAAGCTTCGAAAAATTGTGTTGGAGCTTGTATCGTTCGAATACATCGGAAATTTCCACCAACATTACATCGACCAATTTTGTCTTTTGCCAGGTTTGGGATATGTGCTTGTTTGGGTTTGAGCAATCCCCGCTGATTGTCTGGGTTTATTCAGGTAACTCAACCGGTTTTAAAGTAACTTAGTGGCAATCAACAATAAATGTAAAATTTTGGGTAATAATCAAAATAAAGAGATTACAAACAAAAGATGAAAAAAATTATTATTGCACTCCAACGTGGCAAACTTCAAAACCATCACGAAAAACTGAGCCTAGGCCGTTTACTCGTAAAATTTACAAAAACCGCTCCGAATATCAGGGGCGAATTGAGGAAAATTTTCTTCGTGAAGTGTTGGCGCGTTGAAAAAAAATGATTTTTCTTCAAGAATAAGAAAGCCCTGAACGACGAAATATAATCTTCGGCGGTAACAATTTCGTGGGCGAACGTAAAGTTTGCGCAAAGAGGATAAAAATTCCACGAGCATACAGGAGCCTAACGAGAGCCATACCCGGGTGAATATCGCGTACCAAGTACTTTGCAGCGGCCATACCAAGAGATGTGCCAAAGGTTTACACAAACCGAGAACGAGACGGGGAGTTAGAGAGAGAGCGAGCTCGTCGCGGTTCTAATTATGTTTACTGGTAGCACACACATTTGAAACACCGGAGATGGCCTCTCTTCGTTTCTCTATGCAAATATGTACCCCATATACATATGTACGAAGCATCTGTGTATCCAAAGGCATATATATATATATATATATATATATATATAGGACATGTACGAACGATACCGAATGGCAGAGAGTGTACACAGTATCATTGGGAAGATGCTGATGCCGGCTCACCCCCAGTGAGCGTTTAAATGCATATGCGGGTGCATCGATGAACTCTGCACCAGGATCCCGATGGTCTCCACCATACCTTTTGCTTTTTCACACGCCTCGAATTTATTCAGCCAATCTCGTTCCATTTACACCCAATGCTGCTTCGGAAAAAAGAGAGAAAAAAAATGTTTCGCTGATCCGTCCTTCAATTCTCTCGGGCAAAGGACATTGGAAGTGTTCGAGATCCTAGGGGATCAAGTACCTACGTGGTTGACCAGCATCGTGTGACCCCTCGCGCGCAACAACGGATTGACCCACGGTGAAAACGGGCATCGATCAATTTCACAATACATTCGGATCTTTGAGAGATGACGGGTCGAGATAACTTGGCGTGAAAGAGGAGCAGAAGATTGGCATTACTTTCAACATGTGATCAATGTGGTTGGATGTATGAGCCAAAGTGTTTGCACGCTGTGTGAATTTGCATCTATTCAATGCAACGAACATTCTGGTTACCTATTTATTTATTGTTTCTCCAGTCCTGTCGTTATCCGAAATCTTTTTTGGCTGATTCAACTTGTGGATCTGTCATGAGGATACTTAACAGCGCGTGAGTAATTCTCGTTGCCTGAATGGGCTAGAAAATGTCCTGGGAAAAGTTACTCTATTTACTTTTCCCAGGATACAAACTTCACCATCGTAAGTGTCGTACCCTGACGAAGAGAAATGTTAACCCTCGAATACATTGTTTTTAATTTCGAGATGAACAAGTCTTTTTTGGTCTCTATTTGACGTTAAAAATATTTTTAAATCCTTTTAACGCTTTTTCGTGGTTTACTCGGGGGAAAATGGTGCATCATCAAATGGCAACAATACACTTTTATTGGTGGATAGAACAATACATTTCCTAAATCCATTATTTAATTTCGAAAATTTATTTTATTTCAATATACCAATACTGTCTACTCAGAATAATAACTTTTTGTCTCGAAAATATTTAAAAAAATATCACGAACTAAAGCACACCAATTTCTACACTTTGACACAAAAGAAACAAATTTTGCAGTATTGTCGCCAAACACCGTTCATTTTTTAATTTATTGTACATGATATTATTTCACTTAACAGGGTACCTTTGGATACACATGCAGGCTACTTTTCATTTCATGATCATAAAATCTGATTGCACACATTTGGCAACAGTGTACATTTAAGAATGTAATTAATCATTATTCGAGCAAATTATAGAAAACTAGATTTAAATAATTCAAAATGGTAATCTCGAGTGGCAATTCACTCGAGAAAAGTATTAAAAAATAACGATTTGAGAAAATTATAGAAAATTAGAAAAAGTAAATACCGTTCGATAAATTATCATAAAACAATTTGCCTATTATTATGTGGGCTACTGTCTTGTTGCGACTGGATCGAACGAATCTGCACATACCTAAACCGAAATAAAAATTCGTCGCTTATCAGCATGTGTTTGTTCCTACGTCCAAATAACCGTTGGCAGAAGTAAAAAAATGTTATTTACCAACCAGAAAATATATCGTTGAAGTTTGGATCGTCGAAAAGCAACGCTTTTCTCCGCATTTTTCATGTCTTTATTTTTATCATTATTGGAATTTTTTTTTGCAAATTGAGGGCGTAAATCTCTAATAAGAATATGTAAAAATATTCGAGTAATTTTCACAGCTTAAATCGCGCAAAAACAAATTTAAGCAATTGAAAAGAACTATTTTTCATTGCATTCCAAGAATGCAAACTTTAACGTCATCGAAAAAATGTTTTTAATGAACGGTTTAACCCCTCGATTACGTATCCAGGATAAGTAAACGATCATTTTTTTTATGCCTTATCTATCTCGGTTCCGATGTACGTTTATTGGCTGGGCTCAGCTTTCTCTTAATCGTATACTCTCTTTACGAGAAAACACAGCCCGACTCTCGTCAATTATAATCCTCGATCGGACATGCGTGCGATATATTTATACATGTAGATGTGCGTAAACTCATAGGCTACTAAAATACATGTCCTCAGGACATGCGTGTGTTCGTCGTGTCGCTTAACTACCATAGGAGAAGAGGAATTCATCCGAGATGAGAAAACAGAGCGAAAAGCGAGCAAGAGACAGGAAGAGAGAGAGAGAGAGAGAGAGAGAGAGAGAGAGAGAGGAGAGAGAGAGAGAGAGAGAGAGAGAGAGAGAGAGAGAGAGAGAGAGAGAGAGAGAGAGAGAGAGAGAGAGAGAGAGAGAGAGAGAGAGAGAGAGAGAGAGAGAAGAGAGAGAGAGGAGAGAGACAGAGAGAGAGAGAGAGAGAGAGAGAGAGAGAGAGAGAGAGAGAGAGAGAGAGGAGAGAGAGAGAGAGAGGAGAGAGAGAGAGAGAGAGAGAGAGAGAGAGAATAGAGGAGAGAGAGAGAGAGAGAGAGAGAGAGAGAATTTAATTAAAACAGGGAGGGGTCGCAGTTTGTGTACCCTCTACGGAGTAATAATGGTCGCAAGGACCATTACGTTTGAGCTCGTCCTGCAATTCACATTGTTATAATACTGTATTTAAAAACTGCTGTTACGTACGAAGTAGAAATTGAACTCAAGACTCAATAAATGATCGGGTACATTCATTGTCAGACTTTGTGAAATCATTTTGAAATCTCGTAGGAGATTATTCTTCGTGAATAAAATTACCTCTCTATCTATTTTTCATTTTTCATTCGAATAGCTTCGTGAATTTTCATTAGTTATGAGTGGGCGATACATTAATTTGAAATTCAGCTCTTCCTCAATTGCTTCATCAATTAATAAATGGTACTGGCTGATGGGAGATATGCATGAATAAAATTCAATGAAAATGAACTTTCTTTAGTTGCTTCAATCTTCGTCGCATATAAAGGCTCGGAGAATAATTTAAACCGTTTTTTTATGATCCTCGCAAGAGGTCTGGAATCTTGATTTGCAAAAAAAAATCGTCTATGCAGTTAATATTTATTTGATCCGATCTTAACAAAACAGACGTCGAAACCGGCACATTGTTCTCTGATAATTTCCTGAATCATACCACTAAACTTTAACATTCCAACACTTTCGAGTACAAAACTTATTATGTTGAAGTTTGAATGGCTGGAACGGATTAAGAACGTTTTTTCTAAACCGTCCAAATTTATTTTCGTCGATTCAACCTACGAAAATTACTCAGACGTTTTTTCTGATCCTCACCAGCGATCTATAATTTAGGTTAGCAAAGTTTGCAAAATTCACTATTTTTTTTCTAGAAATATTCATTCAGTTCCAACCCGAGCAAACTTCAATACTGCACATCTCGGTCTTTCTCTCCCTCCCTCTCTCTCTCCCCCTTACTTTTATTTTACTTTATAACAAAACTTTTTTTTATCAATGCATTCGTTTGCTATTTGGTTTTGATGAACATCAGTTGCGTGTTAGAGGACTCCACGTTCCAGCGCACTAATAAAATCTCTGTCCCCCTTTGTTATTTTCCCCCTCGCTCTCCGTCTCCCCCTTTTTCGCAAAAATGTCCTCTTTGCCTCGTTCGCCAACAGACCCAAACAGGCTCACTCTACCGACGAGAAAGTTCGTAAATCGGTCAAAATTTATTCGATAATACGTCTAGCTCGATGTAAGGAGCGATAACCGTTCGAAAATGAGAAAAACTCCCAAAGTTGGTTCCGACAGATGAGACGGACGTGTAATTAGCGGTAAGATTTTCGTTTGAGGTGTTTATGGAAGAAAGAGAGACTAATCTCATTGCAAGTTTCAGGTGGCGAACCACCCAAAACGCTTTAATTCTCTTAGCATACCCAAACTTCATCTTCATCCATCTCTCTCTCTCTCTCTCTCTCTCTCTCTCTCTCTCTCTCTGTCTTTCTTTCTCCCTCGTTCTCTACAGGAAGTAAGGGACCCGTGTATTGTGGACGGGGTGAGGGTACCTAAAGAGCCGCCATTGGATATAATAGGGTTTTCATATGCAACGAGTATGTGTTTGAGGGCTACACCTTACGCAGGAGAGTTTCCCTACTGCTACTGTTGCCACTGAGTACAAAGCCTTTCTCTAGCCCTAAACTGTAAGCTCTGCCTTAGTCGTTTCCCCTTGAGAACCTACCGTCCACCCCGCGCTCTCCCTTTTCCCCGTCGTCTCTCCTTCTCGCTTGCTGAATTAAGAAGAGAACGGAAACTTGATACACATGTTCTATACAGGAGAAATTGTATCCCGAAATCTACTGAGAGGCATAAGGTATTCGAAGGTTCTATATCGATATTAAGCGACCTTTTGAAGTTTGTTTACTGAGTAATAATACCCTTAAGCTCATTAACATGGCTGACGAAGAATTTCAAAGAGTTTCTCTGTAAATCTCCGGTCGTATATATGGTATATATATATATATATATATATATATATATATATATATATATCTACATCTACGTATATATATATCTACATCTACATATAAGAAAACCGTAGAGTCAATATATTTGTTCGCTAATAACTCGAGAACTACTGAATCGATTTCGATGTATGTTTCACAGAAATGCAGCTTGCAAGCTGCATTTCTGTAGCTTTCGTGTAGAAATATTTCTGTAGAAATCTGGAATAGGATTTAGGCTAGTGTGTATTACGCTATTATAGTAATTTACAATAACGATGAAAAAAACATGACAAAGATCATGAAAAAAAATAAACGAACACAAATGAATGAACAAATGAACAAGCGAACGAAAAAATACAAATTTTCCAATAATCATGAGTCCTGTATAATTTTTCAATTTTCAAAATGGTCATTTATGATAATTGCAAACATTTCTAGCAAAATATGCTAATATTTTTAGCAAAATATGCTAAAAATGAAAAAATGACTTCCAAAAAAGACCGATTTGAACAGTTAACGAACATTTATTTATTTTATTAACGAACATTGCTTTGTCTATAAATCTCGGTCCATACGTAAAAAAGAATGAAACTGTATGCAGTGCTTTGGCTGTAATTTTTTAGTTTTCAGAACATTTCTTTACAGATCGTTTATGTAAACCAAATCATCAGGAAGTGGAGGGGAGGGAGAGAAAGAGATCCCCCCCCCCCACATTCCATACATTTTGTACATTGAATGAAACGACGATTTTTAATGAAAGGGTTTTGTGATGAATGGGTTTTGAAATGAATCATGAACTCGTGTTCAGGACGTAAAAATACATCGATGTGGACTTATAAAAAAAATATTAAGAGTCCAATTTTTCTTTGCTTTTTGGCAAGAAATTGATGGCTTTACTGAATTGCCTGTAATTTTTTTTTCTGTTTCGATTTGAATCTTCGCTTTGCGCGGATTCTTTCCTCATTGGTAGCCTTTTTTAAATGCCGTTTGATTCGTCGCGCTTTGTTTATTTTTCAATTTTTGGAAAAATTTCAAAGTTGGACCAACGATTTTTGCGAAGTTTTCTATACCGTTTGCTTTATTTTCGGCCATTTTTCAAGTACACTTTCCGGGAAAATCAATTGAGATATCGGGATGAATGAAGCGGCATTATCTGAGTATACAAAAAAGCTTTAAAAAAAAACCGAACAAGTTTATGTCACTCAAATAAAACCGACGCTACCGCGGATTGAAATTTTGTAATTTTGCTGATTCCAGAAAACTGGCCAACAGGGTCAAACATATTTTTCAAATTTTACATAATTTGAAGGATCTTTCCGAATTTTTCCGGCGATTACAAACGAAAAACGTCTTTTCCCACAATTTCGTCGCTTTTTTATAAAAATTAAGAATTTCGAAGAAAATAAATGGTGAATCCGTATTCAGGGAGTAAAAACACATCGATATGGATACAGAAGAAAAAAATCCACATTTTTTTCCCACTTGGACAAACCAAAGTGTCCACTCAATCACCGCTCATTTCTTTTCCGTTTCCATTACAAACTTCGCTTGCACGCATTCTCTTCGCAATCGTGTGCTCCAAAAACCGACGCTTGATTCGTTGAGTTCCGATATTTTTGCCAAATGCAGACTCTCTCTCTCTCTCGCTCTCTCTCTCTCCCTTATTACATTCGCTTCCCCGAGTCTATCGTCACTCGGTCGTCTCGTTTAAAAGTAGATTAGGTGTGGAGTACGTACGTTACTTGTACGAATTTCGTGCAAGCCGGACCGAACAAGCGGAGGGCTTTGGCGGTTTTGTTTCTCTATTTACGTGTGTGTATGTATACATATATATATATATATATATGTCAAGCGGCAGTTTTCGGGACTTTTTGAGAGAACTATCGGGTGTTGGTGGGACACTTGGCAGTTTTCAGGACAGACCTGAAAGAATTTTTTTGTCGATCGTTCATTAACAGGACAGTCCTGATAATGTACGATACATATAAAAAAAAGTTTTTCTACGTTTTTCGAGAATATGCTAAGGAAAAAAGTTTTTTAGGCCTCAATTTTACTACCCATCATTAACAAAAATGTCAGTGTTTATATAGAGCTCGAAACCATGATTCAGTATAATTATATGTGTAACGTGTGCTTTCGAGACAGATTTATTTGGCAATCGGTCGTTATCAGGACAGGCTTGAAAACAACCGTACGATCTCTAAAATTTTGTATAACTTCGTTCTACTATTATATATCGATTGCTCAAAGCGGTTTTTTAAAATCAAACTTTCTTTATCGGGACATTCTCGAAAAGGGAAATAATAAGTGAAATTTTTTCGATCGGCCTTAAGGTAAAATTTGACTCTAAACGCTGTTATTCATAGATGTAATCGGATTGTACGCAAGAAATTGTAGAGTTTGAAGGTTTTGTTATATTTTGAGAATATCCTAAGGAAAAAAATGTTTTTTAGGCCTCAATTTTACTACCCATCATTAGCATAAGTGTCAGTGTTTGTACAGAACTTGAACCCGTGATTCAGTATAATTATATGTGAAACGTGTGTTTTCGAGACAGATTTATTTGGTAATCGGTCGTTATCAGGACAGACTTGGAAACAACTGTACGATCTCTAAAATTTTGTGTGACTTCGTTCTACTATTATATATCGATTGCTCGAAGCGGTTTTTTTAATCAAACTTTCTTTAACAGGGCAATCTCGAAAAATAAAATGAGTGAATTTTTTTCAATCGGACTTAAGGTAAAACTCGACTCTAAAGCGCTGTAACTCATAGATGTAATCAGATTGTACACTGGCTTGGTACGAGGAAAGAAAACGAACGACGTTCAGATCTGATTCCATTTTATGTGGTGTTTGTTCTTCCGAGACTATGTGTTTCTTCATTGCGAAATATACATTTTTCGTGAAAATAACGCGAGCGAAGAATTCACTGGCATGTGATGCAAGACGTGCGTGTAAATGCAATTCACCGACGACAATATGTAATACATTTGTCGCATAACATCGAAAAAAGGAGACGTATTCTGTGCAAAGCACACCGATGGTGGCCGATAGTCAGTTCGGATACTCATGCTTCACGGTAAGTACATTTTTGAATACGTTAATGATTTAAATTTAATGAAATTAATTCCATGCTCTCTCTCTCTCTCTCTCTCTCTCTCTCTCTCTCTCTCTCTCTCTCTCTCTTCTTTCTCTTTCTCTCTTTCCCTCTTCGTGTATCGCTCTGTATCTCTATCTCCCAACTCTCTGTCGGCTAGTCTCGCACGTCTCGGTCGCGTGACGGTTTTCGCGCCCCCGAGTCAAACGGTGCCTTTGCCTCGATGTATATGCGAATTTTGCGAGGTCGTTTATGTTTTGATAAAAGTCAAGTGTGTGGCTTCGGAGGAGGGGATTACCTTCTCTTCTATCCACGCATACTAATGATTACTAAACAGCATTAAGGAGCCAGTCCACTTTGAAAATTTCAAAAAATCGATTTTTTTTTACTGTTTTCGAAAGTACATACATTCAGAAATATTCTGTCAATGTTGTGTCAATATTGCCGATTGAGTTTAGGTAAGAGTTTTTCATAGTATAAACTTCAAACGCATTTTTCTCGAAACAACGTTTTCAAAATCTAGCTCCATCGTATCTCTAAAACTAATAAACCGATTCTCTTGGAATTTGAACCACATATTATAAACATGATTCGCAACAAGATGACCCTCGATGGTTTTAAAATTATGATTTTTTCCTCTTTTTTTTGCGACAAAATGCGAAAAAAGCGTTTTTTTACTTTGTTCGTTTTTCATCTGCCATTTTTTATTTTTTGATAAAACTTTATATCCGAGGGTCATTTTATAGCTGGTGTCATACTGAATCTAATGGACTTTGATTTTTTTGTTTCAGACAAGCCGTTGCCGAGTTGTGATGGAGCTACCTAGCCCACCTATTTTTGAGGCGTTACGTTAAACTATAGTTTTTGTACTTAAAAATGAATAAAAATGAATTAAAATTTTTGTTTTATGTATTTCAAGACTTTATTTATCAAGTCCAACAACTTTTATATTCATATCTTTTATAAAATCCTAAAAAAAAAATCGCGAAAATAGCCTTTTTTTCGTGGCTCCAAAGTGGACTGACCCCTTAAACTGTTTCCCGAATTCATATTATAGAATTTATAATATATAAGCTAATTATATAATATAATATGTAACTTCTACTCTGTTACTCGGAAAAAATAGTCAAGTTTGCTGAAAAAGTTCCAACTGTGAAAATTTTGAGAATACAAATTTGAAAGTATTTTATACATTTTATAATTGTTTCAAAGAATTTTATTTAAAATTTAAGTAAATTTAAAGAAACAAAGTAAATTATCATTTAAAATGTATATCATACCATTGTGTTCCGTTCTTTGATTCGATTAGAATTTGAAGGGATTATAAATATTATATCATTGGTAAAACTGATCTAATGAGTTTTATTGAAAAAATTATATTTATGTAACGTTATTTTGCTATGAATAAGAAAAATTCAAGGATGAAACAAAGTGGTTTCAAGTTCATTCTGTTACTATTATTCCCGATGATATGCTCACTCCATGCTCTCCTGGAAACTGGCAATACAATTGCAGGGACCTGAAAAATGCTTATCTCTTGGTAGTGCTGCCCCGAAAACTGCCAATACGTATTCGAAAAGTCCTGAAAAATACCGATCCCTCTAAAATGTGCTGGAAGCCGCTTATATATGCGAAGACCTGAAAAAGACCCATTCGTCCCATAATGTCCCGGAAACTGCCAATTAATCGGTAGTCCTGAAAACTACCAGTACATACTTTTTGTTGTATATACCTTTGATGGGTTTTATATCTTTGATGGGTTTATATAATGAAAAATCGTAGGGGTGTGCGGGTACTCGATTCACTCGGGTACCCGATGTTCGGGTCGGGTCGGGTACCCGACCGGTTACGTTTTTGCATTACTCGCCACTATCGGGTACCCGAATTTGGTCATCGGGTACTCTCTAATTTCGGGTACTCGTAAACGTCGAGTACTCGTGAACTTCGAGTACTCTTAAACTTCGGGTATTCGTAAACTTGAAGTATTCGTAAACGACTCGGAGATCCGTATTTATTATTTATCTAGTCGTTTCGATCGAATAATAGGAGAAAACGAAAACTCGCAAAAGGCGATAAAACGAAAAAATGATAATACTGTAAAAATCTTTTTTCGTCTCACTTTTCTATTCTTTGTCTTGTTTATGTTTCGTGTTTCGCTTGTATACAATGTAAACCCTTGGAGCTTGGGAGCAAACGGCACAGCTACTTCTCTCTCTCTCTCTCTCT